>CM076578.1:1621621724-1621784052 GCA_034641835.2 Pinus albicaulis
GATGTGCTGAAATAACCAAAAGTATAAACATATGCATACCTAGGTAAAGCTTGGGAACATCTTGTACTGCTACAAGGGTTCCTTCCTCCGGTGTGATGACTTCCCCAGCTACTGATGATGATGGCTGCTTCTCTATGGTTGTATCAGCACTGGTATAAGTCTCCTCCCCCTCATGCATCTCCAAATAGTGCATGGAACTATACATGTTAAGAGATCAAGACCACTTTGCAAAGATGCAAGGGTTCTTTTTCTTGATGCAAGTGCTCTTGCATCAAGTGGTGGTGAAGGCCTCTTCTCGTCTACTTTATTCTTGTCAAACTCCTTGATCAAGCTTTGAGTAAAATATTCATATGCAGTCACTCTTGCATGACTCAAATGGCTGAACCACCAAATGTTTGCTTCACCCTCAAGGTGCAGCGCTGTAATCTCAACAACTTCTCTCTCTACTACTGGATGTACCAGAAAAAATGCGTCCAACTTCATTCCCGAAGCTCTTTCTGTACATGTGGATGACCCATCAAATGTAGGCAATAGGAATCTATTGCTGTAAGGTCTTCTTTCTTCGTTGAGCTGAATGAACCGTGGGAGAGTTAGATTCTCCTTGAAAGCTCTAGGTTGAGACTTATATTCTTCCAGCTATTCACTTAGAATTTCATGTTCCAAGTGTCCTCCATCTCCATGCCTCTTGTCTTCTTTCTCAAAAGGAAAGGGTATAGTGTATTTCTTTGGAGCTCTATGCAACACCGGTTATTTCTTTTGTTGATAGGATGTACATGGACCTTCCTCTTCTTGAAACCCTTTTGAGGTCTCATTTCATCTCTCCTCTTTCATCTGCTTGACCTCCTTGGAGAGTTTCTTCATAGATCTTAAAAGTGATGAGACAAATCTCATTCCTTCCACCATTTCAGATTTCATTTTCTTCTCTTCTTCTTCTTATAACATATTGGCTTGAAACTCACATGCTCAGGCAAGATTATCCTCTGATACCACTGTAATATTCCCTAATGGGAAAAGTAGGAATATAGTGCACAAAACTGGAAATAGCAGTGAATAACATTTTACCAAAATGTATGACAACCATGGAGCCATTTTATTATGTAAATAAGCAGCAAATAAGTACAATAGAAGTGGGCACAACTAAAATAATCAATGCAAGCAAGCCTCCCATCAATACATATGCCAAATATGAAATGTTGTTACTTAGCAGAATGCCAAAGAAAAAGTACAGTGTAGTTTTAGATGGTACACTGCTACTAGAAAAGTACAATAATATATATCTCCTAATTTATGGCTCATAAAGTGTCGGGAGTAGAGATCTAAGCTCCCAAACACATTTCCAAGACAACCCAAAAAGGGTTTACAGAAATACCCAAAAGTACAAAATGATGGAATGCAGCTGTAGGATTGAATAGTAGTTTCAACTGAATAAATGGATGTATATGGCCGAAGATGATGTCTAAATGAATATATCTCCTCCAATAGATCCTTGAAGTGAAAGGCTGATCCCAACACTGAAGATCTCACTCTCCAAATCAAGCACTGAAACCCCCACTACAATTTCTCACTAAAATAACGTAGTCAAAGGTAGAATCTGTGTTGTAAATGATGGGAATAGGTTGGCCTGGTGCAAAATATCTGAAATATGCTCAAGAACCCTCCCGACTGATCTCCCAAGAGAAGGAATCCTTCCTCCTATGAAAAACTAGCTTAGAAAGTGGGTTTTCCAACCCTCCATTGCAACACCTCGCAACATAACACAATACTTTGCAGACACTGCGTTGTAGCTGAAGATTGAGGTTTGGCCAGAATGCCAGATGTGTGGAAATGATGGTGAAATACTCTTCCAAGAGGCTACCTCAAGGGAAGAGATGGGATGCCCTCTTGGGAACACCTGGTGCTAAACAACACAACAATCTCAACTAAACAACTCAAGAATGCAAGAATTCATGTAGATCACGAAATTAATAATCAATAACATAACTCACTATGGCTTCCTTTCCTTCCTTATAAAAAAATGTGAGCCTTCTCACTTTGGGTCCCACTCATTATGGTTTCCACCATCATGGACTCTTCCTCCCATTCACACAGCGTTGTCTCTATTTATGATCCACACCTTCCATACCAGCGTTGTTGACTTGGTAAAACTTAACCTTGTCCACATGCATTAGCCCCTGTTCACACTTGAGGGTGCTTTATCCAGCTATGAATATGATCCCTTTTCATATTAAGTGGGATTTTATGCCTACTAAAGATATTTATGGGCCTCCCTACCCATTTATTAAACTATCTAAATGACAAGAGAAAATTTAATATTCCAATTAGTTTCATGCTAATTTAGGAATATTACATTCTTTTTTATTGTAATGTGCGGTGTTGATGTTGTACTAGGATTCCAATGGTTACAATATTTGGGGACTATAGTTTTTAATTTTCAAGAACGTTTCTTGAATTTCTTTTGGGAAGGAAATGAATTTGTTACAGGGTATCATAGGGAGACCAGTAAAGATAATTAGATCTAATGTCATGAAAAAGCTTCTGAAGAAAGAACATTGAGGCATAATTTCACAATTATGCTCACTAGAGGTTCAAACATCGAAATCATTTATTTCTCCTGATGTCCAAAAAGTCGTGGAAAATCATTCCAAGGTATTTGAGACTCCCAAAGTCCTCCCACATATTCGTGACCATGATCATGCTATTCAGTTGATTCTAGTAAGTGTTCCTCCAAACATTAGGCCTAACAAATATCCTTATGCCCAAAAGAGTTATATTGAATGTATGGTTGCAAAAATGCTAGAGGTCAGTATAGTTTAAGCTGGTCATAGTTCTTTTTTCGCTCCAGTAGTATTGGTTCACAAGAAGAATGGATCATGGTGAATGTTCTCCGATTATAGGGAGCTCAAAAATCTCACTATTAAAGATAAATTTCCCATTCTTGTCATTGATGAATTATTGGATGAATTACATGGAGAAATTTATTTCACCAAGTTGGATCTTCGTTCAAGATATCATCAAATAAGAATGAAGACTAAAGACATTCCGAAAATAACATTTAGAACTCATGAGGATAATTATAAATCTTTGGTCATGCCATTTGGCCTTACCAAAGAACCTTTACATATCAAGGTTTGATGAATTCCATTTTCAAACCCTTCCTTCAAAATTTTTTCTTAGTATTTTTTGATGATAAACTAATCTATAAAAAGTCTTGGGAGGATCATGTTCAACATGTTGACATGGTGCTCAAACTATTGGAGGAGAAACAATTATATGAAAAAAAATCCAAATGTTTGTTTAGAATACAAGAGATGGAATATCTGGGTTATATTATATGTCACGAGGGTGTTAAGGTAGACCCTAACAAAACTAAAGCCATTAAGAAATGGAAAATCCCCACAAAAATAAAGAATATGTGTGGATTTCTTCGGTTGACAGGGTATTATCGTATATTTATTAAGAATTATGGGAGAATAACAAAACCTCTAACAACATTACTGAAGAAAGATGCATTTTATTGGACTGAATAATAAACTAAGTCTTTTGAACATATTAAAGAGGCAATGTGCCAAGCACCGGTCTTAGATACTAAAAAATTCACAAAAACCTTTATTGTGGAATGTGATGCCTCATGAAAAGGAATTGGTGTTAGTTTAATGCAAGAAGGAAGACCCATTTATTTTGAAATTCATCCAATCAAAGGAAAGTATTTATAAAAAAACTATTTATGAGATGTAAATGTTGGAAATACTACATGCACTTAAGAAACGGTGACCTTACCTAATGGGAAGACACTTAAAGGAAAAATCATATGATTATAGTCTTAAATACTTTTTAGAAAAGACATTATCTTCAGAATAACAAAAAAAATGGGTCACAAAGATGTTGGGTTGTGACTTTGAAATCATCTACAACAAAGGGAAGAAATATGTTGTGGCAGATGCACTCTCAAGGAAGGATGTGGATGTGGAAGCATTGTTTTGTGCCATTTCTACAATCTAATCAGATTGGATAACCGAAGCAAGGGATGAATGGAAGAATGTCGAATAAGTGTGGGCACTCATTCAAAAGTTGCATAAAGATCCCAGTACATCTACTATATTTAGCTGGAAAAATGATTCATTATGTTACAAAGATCATTTATATCTTTGTAATAATTCCCAACTCAAACAAAACATTATTTTCGAATTGCACGCCTCTCCCTTAGGAGGGAACACAATATTTATAAAAACTTACCAAAGGGTTAAGAAGGAATTTTTTTGGATGGCCTTAAATTTGATATTCAAAAGTTTGTGTTCGAATGTTTGGTTTTCCAAAAAAGTAAAGTGGAGACAATTAAGACCCCGAGTCTTTTACAACCTTTATTTATTCCAAGCCAACATTGGGAGGAGTTTTTAATAAATTTCGTCACAGGTTTACCCAATTATGAAGGAAAGAGTGTCATCATGGTGGTAGTTGATAGACTTACCAAGTATGCACACTTTTGTGCATGATCACATCCATTTAAATCCAATACATTTTCTACTACATTTATGGAAACAATTCAAAAGCTACGTGGAAACCCAAATATTATTGTAAGAGACACAGATCTGATTTTCACTGGAGACTTTTGGACGAAATTATTTTATTGTCTAGGTACTCAATTAGCTCATAGATCATCTTATCATCCTCAATTTGATGACCAAACTCATATAGTGATCAAATGTTTGCATGAATATATTCATTCCTTTGTATCTGATAAACAAACAAAATGGGTCAAGTGGTTACCTCTAGCTGAATGGTAGTATAACACTTACTTCCATACTGCATAAAACATGACCCAATTTAATGAACTTGATGGATATCATCCACCATCCATCACATCATATTTAAGAGAAAGTGATAAGGTTCAAGAAGTGGAATATGACATTGAGCATCAACAACAATTTTTCTAAATATTAAAGGATAACCCCACCTTGGCATAGAATCGAATGAAACAGAAGGAAGATAAAAATTTGAGAAAAATAATTCTTGATATAGGTGACTGGTTAATTTTATGGCTACAATCATACAAAAAAATGCCCCTCAAGCAAGCTAAGAGGAATAATAAATTATCACCTAAGTATTATGGTCCTTACAAGGTGTTTCAAAATATTGGTACTATGGCATACAAATTGGAGGTTCCTACATCTTCCCGAGTGCACCCATTGTTCCATGTTTCATGCTTAAATAAGGTTATAGGTCAAAATCTCCCAATTCAAACAATATTACCAGAACTTGGCAAGAAAGGAAAAATCATATTGGAACCTGAAGCAGTCATGGATACAAGACTCAAAAACTAATAAATCGATAAATTTTAGAGTATCCCATCATGTGGAAGAACTTACCGGCTGAAGATTCCTCATGGGAGGATGAGAATTTTATACAGAAGAATTAAGAACTATTCAAGAATTTAGGACACACTCCAGCATTTAGGACACCACTTTTTTGATGGATAGGGGCATGTTAGGTCCCTATAATACTAGTGTATCCACTTATTGTTATTGTTAGTGTAGCCTCCTTATCATTATTATTATACCCGTGTAGTCCCCATATTTTTATTATTGTTCCTCGTAGAAGCCCACTATTGTTATTGTTATGTGGGCTATGATTATATTGAGACCATTTAGACTCCTATATATAGAAGAGAGGAGTTTTCATTTGAATCATCCAAGAATTGTTCATTTATGTAATGTAAAGGAGGTTTCCCCCTCCAAGAGGATAATTTTTGATTCGTTGATCTATCTCTTTTTCTATATTGTGAGTTGGTTGCATAAAAAAAATTGTTTTACAAATTCAATATTTCTTGTAGCTTTTCCATTTCTTTAATCATATCATCCAACCTATTCTCTAATGTTGATGAAGGCTCCTCCTTAACCCCTCCCATTTTTTCTTCTTTCATCTTAGCAATTATGGTCAGTTGATTTTCTTCCACTCCAACAACATTGTTTTTCATATCCTGCAGTGCGGTTGGGTCTCTTTCTATGAGTTTATATGAAAGCTTAGCATCAAAGACGTTAAGGTTATGAAGAATATCTAGGCATGGATGGATTTAGATAAGGAGGTATGGAATTGCAGAATTTATTAAATATGGATGAGAACTCTTGCACTATCTCACCTGTATGCCTCTTTAAATTCTAATACTCAGCCAAAATCTGGAAAGGGTTTTTCTTAACCTTCCATATGCTAAGGAAGGTGTGCTCAAAGTATTTGAAATTAGCAATACTTTCAGCTGGAATACCTCTAAACCATATATTATATTCTCCTTGCAATGATTGAGGAAAATATCTGATACATACATTATCTTTTTCAACTTTGAAAAGGTCAAGGAAATGTTCAAAACCATGGATGTGTTTTTTAGCCGAAATCTTGTCAAATCCTCCATCAAACATAGGTATATACTCATAGTGCTTTGTTTTGGAAAGTCACAAAGTATGGAAGGAAAATTCGAAGTCCTATATCTCTCTTTTATCTTGGTAAATGTAGAATTAGGTATAGGAGACGATATAGGAGCTTTAATATCTAGAGGTTTAGTAGCTTGGATATGATTATCATTGGGATCTTGTTCAGGATCAGCAATACAAAAACAAGATGAATTTAAAGCCTAAAAAGCATGACATAAAATCTTAAAAGGAGAATCATACGTAGATATGTAGTCTTCATTAAAATACAACAGATAAAGGAAAATTCATTTAATATGCTTGGGAAAGGACAAGAGGTATCTAATGAAAAATAATAAGATTTATTTCAAAAACCTAAATCTTTGATACCTGGTCTTTCTGAAATATACCTCCATTTCTCTGTCAATTAGTCTCATTCTCTAGTGGAGTATTTTAATATAAATGTAACATTGGTTGGAATCACTAGGTGAATGATACAACCTCCTTATGTTTGATTGTTGTCCACTGTCAACATTCGCATATGAAACTTTGATGATATTTCTCGGAGAAGATGAAACCTTTCGTTTCCAGGAAATGGTTCCAAATGTTAGTACTCTCTAATTTCCTTAGGTTGTAGGAAAGAAAACTAGAGATAACCACTAATGACTTAAAATATGGAATATAGCCCTTCCAGATTCAGAGATTTATTTCTCTATAGGATTTTCAGACACATAGATTACTCATGGTCTTAGGATTTTGGATAGGTATGAAGGTCATAGAGGAATAGGATTTTTAAATTTTTGATGGAAGGTTGATAGACACATCCATTGGGCATGGAGTAATTTTTTTAATTAATATCAATGATCAAGTTGTCATAGCTTGCAGTTGTTAGTCAAGGGAAAGATAACCAACACCTATGGTGTTTTTTTTCAAAGTTTCATTGCAGTAGGAGTGAATGGAATAATAGTGAGGATCAATAAAATCTGAAGCATCTAAACACAAACCAATTTCAGATGCCACTATGGAAGACAATACACTAAATGTTTAATTTCCTATAACAGAGAACATATAGTGAATTCTGAGAAGTTTTTTTCAATTAAACATTGAATAATTAACATTCAAGGATGATAATAACCAGAGACTAAATACATGTACAGGAGAAAACATTACCATAATAAATTGATACATGAATTCTTGAAAGAAACAATTATGGCCTTCTTCATCAATCATTGAGTATGAAAGATTAACAAGTGCAATTTACAACCAATATGATCTATATTACGCTCTTGATTAAGCCCCTTGAATACTAAAACACATGAAATATATACAATTATCTCATCCCAAGAGTAATGAGGTCGAAATATATCCTTTTCCAAAATATAGGAAGAGGTTACATTAAGATTTGAAACTCTATACTAGGTGTTATCACACCCCAAATTTTCAAAATCTCATGCTTGAAAATCAGTCATAATTCTCTTTCAAATTGGTTAGGTTGCAAGATATCATAAAATGATAAATTTTATGGTGTATTTAAGTTTTTTAAACTTTGGATAAGGTGCTAGAAATAATTCCAAGTTAGGCTTATCAAATTTTTAAGAGAAATTTTTAATCAAATTTTCCTTATCAGGCTTCATATTATCATCTCACACAGCAATGGACATTTTATAGGCCAAAAATTCAATTTCTGTGAAGTCTATGGACAGTTAGGCAATTCCGCAGCAAGTGTCAAGCTTGAAGCCCAGTTTTTGCTGCAGAATTTCTGAAGATTTCTATTTGGTTTTGAGAGACCTAAACTAATGGAAATGAAAAGTTTTTAAGGTTATATATAGTTTTTTTTTATCATTAAATATCCTCTAATGGTACAGAGCAGCAGAAGAGTACCACATATCATCCTTTTATGTGCACTACTAAAACAAGCTAATTTCATAGCTCAAAACAGAGTTTTTGGACAACAAGTTGAATTTTCATGATAAATGATGGAAAGGGGGAGGAAGGTTAAGCATGTTTAAAGCTTTCCATCATCAGGGTATCAAAGAGTACCAGGGTTTCAAAGAGTATTAGGATGACAAAGAGTATCAGATTTTCCAAGTGGAGACTTTAGTTAAAGGAAGAGTTTGACGACACTAGTCATACATGTGCCAGGTCATCAAACTAACTTTTCCTAAATAATGAGCAAAGTTACTTCATGAATGCAACCATGGTATTAATATTTTGTTAATGGTCAGCATGGTAAAAAATTTATATTCCTTTCGAGAAAGATTTGGATTGATTTTGTTGAATGAAATAATTAGGATTTTAAGTCCTAATAGGAGTCTTACTCTTATTTCGAAAAGGTGTTAGTCCTAGTCTCTAGAATCTAGTTTGTGGTTAGATTTAAGTGTCAGTTGAAATTTAAATAGTCTAGCCACTTGACAGACTTGTTGTAAAGGATAAGTGCTTATAAATAATGTAAAATTCGATGTATTCAGGGTTGGAAAATGTTATTAGAATAGTGTACTTTGTAAATGCTTTGGATGCACTGATATATACAGAAGCAGTTTAACTTTTCTAAGGTTGATATTCTTAGTGTACTTCAGTGAGTTTTATCTTCTATCATATGTTTTACTTCCATAGTCTTAATGCTCATTACTCAGAATTCATGTGAACATGCTCTGACTTCCTTTAAGTGTTAAATTATGGTGAATTGAGTTCTTAGGTCCTATCTGTGGATGATTTCTTTCAATGTTTAATAATTATTACTCAGAATTCATGGTTATTCATGCTTTGACTTCCTTTAAGTGTTAATCTTTGATAAATCTCTGTTAAATACTTTCCTTTCAATATCTTGAGGCATCATTACTCAGAATTCATACACTCATGCTCTGAATTCCTTTGAAACTTAAGATATTGAGACTTTCCTGAATGTGTCACTCTTTCATTGAAGTATATAAAAGCCTCATTTTTATAAGAAGAGCTATTTTGTTATCTTTATTCCTATCATTGACTCCATAGCCCAATGGTAGCTAGTCTCCATCTTTCAACCAACAAACCTACAAAATAATAAACCATAGAGTTAGCCATCTATTTACATCTTTATTCAAAATCATTAACCCTTGAGAGAGCCCTCTCAGGCTAAGGAGGCTAAGCCTCAGCTAAAATATTGGTTTGAAATAGTTACACTAAGGTAGTCTGATCAGTAGCCTATCAGGTCCTATTTTGGTGATAACATTTTGGTGCATCTGCCGGGAGTTTGAAGATATACATCTCCCGAAAAATCATGAAGCTGAACTCTTGAAGGTAGCAGGAGCTCAGAATCTGTTCGAGGCTGGAGAACTACCTTGGCGACTCCACACATCAAATAAAAAAATTGGAAGGTGACTCCACTGCTAGAAGATCAGTAGCTTGATGAAGTTTCAATATGAGTTCCATTGCAAGAATGAATACCAGGTATGCTCCTATGAATTGGTCTCATATCCCTGGTTTTCAAAATCCTATGCCAAAGGTTGATTGGTTAGATGATATTCCAATATTCAAAGATGAAAAGAAAGACAATGCTGCTCTTCATTTGGTTAGGTTCCATATGCATGTACATAGTCTTAAGGTTCAGTTTCCTAAAGATTGTCTCATGAAGATGTTTATGACCAATTTAGAAGGAAAAGCATGGTCTTGGTATAAAGGTTTAGCAAATGGTTCATTATATTCAATTGCTAATTTTCATGATGAATTCTATGAGATGTATAAAGAGTGTCATCCCTCCTTATTGCTGATCAAAGATTGCTGTAAACATTCTGTGAGTTTTATTCAGTATTTGGAGGATTGTTATGATGATGATGAATTTATGGATGAAGAAATTTTAGATGCTCTTCATAACAATACATTTCAACACCTAGAAGAAAGGATAACATCCCATGACATGCAACATGGAAATCAGCAGGATTTTACTTATGAAAACCTTGTTACATCCTCTGAGATTGATGTAGAGATGCAGCAGGCTTACAAGTCTTTTGATCATAAAGAAGATGAAAATCATTGCAAACAACAAGGATAAATACTGGAAAACTGTTTTTATAACCCTCAAGCAGAGAAAAAGGTTGATTATTATGTCATACTTTGCAACAGACTACTTCAAAGAATGATCATAATAATGAGGAAAATTACATTGTCTATGGGAATCATTCAGAAAATAGTTGGATAGCCTATCAAATAAATTTTGTGTGGCTAAAAATCAGTTATTAGAAGTTACAGGATGTTATGAGGATCATCAAGCTGATCATGTTTTCTGGGATCCTATAGCTAAATACATGGAATAATTTTGCTCCCCGATGTTTCCGTTTCATTTTTACTATGAAGATCAGATACATTTTCAGTGGCATTGGTCATCACAATATCATAGTTTCTTTGAGTTCCAATGCAGTCAAAAAACTCAAATATCAGACAAAATAAATGACTAGCTACATTGGAAATTTCATATTGATTGAGCTTAATGAAGTTTCTAGTTGATAGGGTAGGTAGGTAGGAATGTGCAAATAAGCTCAAGGTTGAATGAGCATTTTTAGTAGGTACAGTTTGAAGCAGATTGGGTAGAATTTCAAAGTTTTTATTTTAAAGGAATGGACTACAGCACTAGAGCTACTAGTTCTTAGTATACCACAGGGGGCATACTTTCCCTAATGGAGCCACTGTTATCACACCCCAAATTTTCAAAATCTCATGCTTGAAAATCAGTCATAATTCTCTTTCAAATTGGTCAGGTTGCAAGATATCATAAAATGTTAAATTTTATGGTGTATTTAAGTTTTTAAAACTTTGGATAAGGTGTTAGAAATGATTCCAAGTCACATCGAAGGAGTATGTTCTGAGTAAATACTTTGAAATGATCATAAGTCCGAAATATGGCCATTTGTCAGAAATCTATTTGAGTCCGCAGCAAATACAACACAAAATTAACCGAATTAGCTACAGAAACACCTAGTAGTTCCGTAGAGAAACTGACACTTGTCAAATGAAACTTGCTACGAAAAATTTGCCAGCCTTTAACGGTTTTCTCCATAATGATGAGTGGTAAAATTTGAGAGTTTCAAAGTCATTCTTCTAAATAAATCCCAACTCACGTTTTGCTTTCCACTCCCTCATTTTGTCACCTTTCTCTTCACATTCGAATATCATTCCTTAAATAAGTTACCCAGGCTCCTCTCTATCATTTAATTTTCAACCTTTTCATGTATCATTCAGCTATCACCTTTGAAAATTTAACTTTGTGACAAACATCTTGTTGTCCAAATAGTTTTTTACAGTTGTCATATTTTTAAGAGGGCAATTTTTGGTTATAAAGGGAAATTTCCATGAAGAGGAAAGCATAAAAAGAAGGCTATGTGTTTGGATAGGAGACTATGGATTTATAACTGATCATGGATGACCTCAGCCTCACACAAGCTTTCATTCAGATAGGTTACATGTTTTTCTACCAAGAGCTGCAAGGGGATTTTAGTTTTTCTTGGACTGTTTGAGCTGTTGGTTTCAAAAGGTATTTTCAGGCAAATGAAGATGAGTTTCAAAAATATGAAGGAGGTTTTTTCTAAGAAAATAACAAGGAATAAAAAAATATTTCAATTTATTCCCAGGTGCTAGCAATTTGGACATTGAAGTTTTCTTTGGGACCTATTTTCAGATTTATGAATTTTTCCTGTTTTATACATGATGTTAAAATGCAGATTCCAGAAAACTAAAGCTGGTTTTCAAAAATCCGAGAGAGGTTTTTCTTATAAAAATTATTATATACAAAAAACTCTTGCATTTTTGTAACAACTATCAGGGATAAAGAGATAGGAGCTCATGAGTGTAGCCTTATTTTTGAGGAAAAACAAAGTTATTTTATTGGTTGATGAAGTGGCTGAAGGTGAAAAGGTTGTTTCTTGAGGAGGGTAAGAGAAATTTTTAACCCAAGTTTCCTTATCAAGATTCATATTATCATCTCACACAGCAATGGACCTTTTCTAGGCAAAAAATTCAAATTATGTGAAGTCTATGGACAGTTAGGCAATTCCGCAACAAGTGTCAGGCTTGAAGCCCAATTTTTGCTGCGGAATTTCTGAAGATTTCTTTTTGGTCTTGAGAGACCTAAAATAATGGAAATGAAAAGTTTTTAAGGTTATGTCTAGTTTTTTTTTTATCATTAAATATCCTGTAATGGTAAAGAGAAGTAGAAGAGTACCACATATCATCATTTTATGTGCGCTACTAAAACAAGCTAATTTCGTAGCTCAAAATAGAGTTTTTGGAAAACAAGTTGAATTTTCATGATAAATGATGGAAAGGGGGAGGAAGGTTAAGCATGTTTAAAGTTGTCCATCATCAGGGTGTCAAAGAGTATCAGGGTGACAAAGAGTATCATATTTTCCAAGTGGAGACTTTAGTTAAAGGACGAGTTTGAAGACACTAGTCATACATGTGCTAGGTCATCAAACTAACTTTTCCTAAATAATTGGAAAAGTTACTTCACAAATGCAATCATGGTATCAATATTTTATTAATGGTCAGCACGGTAAAAAGGTTTTATTCCTTTCAAGGAAGATTTGGATTAATTTTGTTGAATGTAATAATTAGGAGTTTAAGTCCTAATAGGACTCTTACTCTTATTTCGAAAAGGTGTCAGTCCTAGTCTCTAGAATCTAGTTTATGGTTAGATTTAAGTGTCAGTTGAAAGTTAAATAGTCTAGCCACTTGGAAGAATTGTTGTAAAGGCTAAGTGCCTATGAATAATGTAAACTTCAATGTGTTGGAAAATGTTATCAGAACAGTGTACATTGTAAATTCTTTGGATGCACTGAAATATATAGAAGAAGTTTAACTTTTCTAAGGTTGAGATTATTAGTGTACTTCAGTGAGTTTTATCTTCTATCATATGTTTTACTTCCATATTTTTAATGCTTATTACTCAGAATTCATGGGAACATGCTTTGACTTCCTTTAAGTGTTAAATTATGGTGAATTGATTTATTAGGTCCTATTTGTGGATGATTTCTTTTAATGTTTAATACTTATTACTCAGAATTCATGGTCATTCATGCTCTGAATTCCTTTAAGTGTTAAGATTTGACAAATCTATGTTAAATACTTTCCTTTCAATATCTTGAGGTATCATTACTCAGAATTCATACACTCATGCTCTGACTTCCTTTGAACCTTAAGATATTGAGACTTTCCTGAAAGTGTCACTCTTTCATTGAAGTATATACAAGCCTCAGTTTTATAAGAATATCTATTTTGTTATCTTTATCCCTATCACTGACTTCATAGCCCAATGGTAGCTAGTCTCCATCTTTCAACCAAAAAACCTACAAAATCATAAACCATAGAGTTAGCCATCTATTTACATCTTTATTCAAAATCAATAACCCTTGAGAGAGCCATCTCAGGATGAGGGGGCTAAGCCTCAGCTAAAAGATTGGTTTGAAATAGTTACACTGAGGTAGTCTGATCAGCAACCTATCAGGTCCTATTTTGGTGATAAAACTAGGGAATAGGGACAAATTTTCTAGAAAATAGGGGTCAAATATTAAATGGTATCTCTTGAATCATGACAGTTATTACAAAATCCAACGAATTTTTTTTAGATGAGCTTGTTCTTGAGAGATACGTCTCTCATTTTTCAAAAATTCTTCTCCATCTCATCTGAATCCGCATAAAAAAATAAAGACTAAAAAATGAAATGACGAAATATGAAAAATAGGTTGTAAGCATTCATTTGAATATTCCAATATATGACACATGTGAAGAAACAAAAGGAGGTTTTTTTTCTTTGGCCCGTTCTTGAAATAAATCCTCTTTTTTTTTTCATAATTCATTTCCATTTGGTAAAAAAATTATTTTCAAAATGATGACAAAAACACTTAAAAAACACAAAAACTTCCTTTTACTGTGTGAAAGTGCAGCGAATGTGTTGTATTTCTCCAAAAGTGCAGTGAATCCATGGTTCTCATACTTCTAGCCATTCCATGGATTACTAAAAGTGTGGATCAGGGAATCCTCTACAATGTTAGGAATTTTTTTAAATACATGTGCTCAAGCTATAAAGCTTTGTCTTTCAAAGTTACCCCTCAGAGAAGAAGCATAAAAAACTTGTGCAAAAAACCTTCATCTGAATGATTTTATCAGATAATAATCTTATGACTAAGAAAAATGGTTTACAGGTAATGCTAACATCCTCCAAAACTTTCTTTGAACCTCGATGCATGAAATAATGCAAAAAAATTTGATCTGCTACCACATTTTAATGATTTGACAATAGCACAGCAAGGAAACATAATGAATTAGAGGTTATCAGGGTTTCATGTTCTTTTGGAAATTATCCTTGGTTGTTAAAGGTTAAAATAATAGAACACAACATGGATTACATTGCAAAAGATAAATTTGGAACTTGGTGATGGTCATGGTAACAAGAAAACCTTATGTTTACTGAAGTGCAATGAACCCTTGTGGATAAAGCGCATTGAACTCCCTTTTTCTTTTCATAGCATCTGAGGAGGAAAAGAAATTGTTTGATTCCTTCTTGGGAGCCAATGCTTGTACTTACAATCCTTCGCACGACCCCAAGTCTCCCTTTAACTATAATGTTGAATTTCTAATTTGAAATGTAAAAGCCGAACACAATGGATAAGCGCAACAACAACTTGTGATGGATAATGATACGATGGATTGTTTGATGTTACCTTGTAACTAATTTGAAAAGACACCACTGAATTATCCAATGATCAGAAAACAAATACTTACTATTATCTTCACTCTTGATTTGGGTAACATTTCACCCTAGACTTATTAAACCCAAACCCTTTTAAAAATTTGACAACTTGTTTTTATTTACCACTCAAAATTTAATATATATTATTTACACTAAGACTTGATCTTTATAATATCATGGGAAAAATTTACAAATTTACCGAAATAAATAGAAAGATCAAATTTAATTTTACTACTATGGTATAGGACTCTAACATCGACTCCAATGGGGATGTAATCCTCCCTGTGAGGTGCCAGAGAACACCATATACCATGTGCCTATCCCTTGGAATTTATTGACTCTTCGGCGTGACTCATGACTAACCATGACTGATTATAACTGACTATTAATTTTTACATTCTGAAAATTTTGCAGCAACTCATGAAAATATTAGAGCCTTCTCATCGGGCTTCAAATTCCAATGAAAACTTTCCACACCTGCAAATTGGAGATGAATGCTGAAATGTGATATCAAAATGTCAAAATAAACTACTATAATATGACACACTATTGAAAGCGATGCTCAGAGTGTTGAGATTATTTACACACCTACTCACTCTAACTAATCCATGGGCTTCTTATTCATGTAAATTCAAAGAGCCAGTGTAATCATGAAAGCACTTTATCCAATATTCCATCATATTGCTTACACTCCTTCAGAGGAAAAATGAGAAGCCTACTTGATGAAAATGCTGGTAAAATCTTGCAAACAGATTTAACTTTGACATGATTTAAGAACATAGGCCCACTTGCTGACTCTAAGAATGCTACAAAAGAATCCTTAAATAAAAACAAAAGAGAATTATACTTAGCGACCTTTCAACTACATTTTTCCTCTCACCCAAAGTTAATTTAGAGTGTCATGAAAGGACTGGAAATATTCATATCAATTTTGTAATGAAACCCCTCGTGGAGAAGAAAATGATCCTGGATGCCAAAATAAGCCTTCATCATCCCAATTTTCTAGTTCACAACTATTCAAAGGATGAGAAATTTGACTGCAGAAACCATCCATATAACCAATTATTGGGTCATCAAGAACCTAAGAATACTAGTGCAATTTGTTGTATATTTGTTCCAATGAGACTATATGATCATTCGTAAGCTCACAACCCTTTTCTTAAGTGATAATTTTAAAGTTTTTCCTTGGGAAATTAAATGAAAAAAAATAATTACACATAACTACCTTGAATTAATTCATAGAGCTCTTCATGTTCAATAACATAAGTGTGAGATTGCTAACTTATAATACTATGAAAATTATCCTTCAACAATTGGAAAGAATAAAAATACAAGGGAAAATTTCCTTCATCTAATTTTTTATTTTCCTCATGTTCTTCGTTGTTGTCCTAACTCACATATGTAGGATGGTTTCTTCCTTTAAGCTACTAAGACTAAACATTTTATGGCTGCGGACATGCAGCTAGTCGGTTTGAAGAGTAAACCTCAAAATCAACAATATAGTCATCGTCATATTGATCATAATTGATCAAATCAACCACATATGCAATGCCATCAAACATGAAAATTGGAAGAAAATTTTTCTCTTATGCAGGTTGATATGCCAATTCATGTTCATGACTGTCTTCAAGTGAATACATAAAATAATTAGTTTCTAGCTCACGGTAACATGAATTACCAACAAAATATATTGGGCCAACAAATTGTTCTTCTTCTGTAACATTCTTGGAAAGGAGGTCGTATTTGAACTTGAGGTATTCAGAAATTAGGGTTTCTTATTTTAGGGGGTGATTGATGTTCTATAATAGGAAATTTTTTTTCCAAATTCAATATTTCCAATAGATTTTCCATTGTTTTCATCAAAGCATCCAACTTGGTTTTTGATGATGATGAAGGCTCCTCCTTAATCCCTCCCCTTTTCTTTCTTCCATATTAGCAATTTTTATCAACATGTGTTTCTTCTGCTTGAACAACATTGTTTTTCATATCCTCCAGTGTGGATGGGTTCCTTTCTCTGAATGGATAAGGAAGCTCAACATCAAATCCATCAGAGTAGTGAAGCATAGAAAACCCTCGTGGGGTTTTATATAAACATGTATGGAATTGTAGACTTTATTAAATTTGGCTTAGAAATCCTATACTATCTCACCTGGATGCCTCTTTAAATTATCATTCTTAGGCATAATCTAGAAAGGGTTTTTCTTAACCTCCCATCAGTCAAGAAAAGTGTGCTCAAACTATTGGAAATTGGAAATACTTTTAGCTGGCAGACTTCTAAACCATATTTTAGCTTCTCCTTGCAATTATTGAGCAAAATATCTCATACATACATCATCTTGTTAAACTTTGAACAAGTCAATGAAATGTTCAAAACCCTGGATGTGTTTTTCAACTGAAATCTTGTCAAGTCCTCCATCAAACATAGGTAGCTACTATAGTGCTTTGCTAGAAAATCATGAAGTATGGAATGAATGTTAAAAGGCTTATATCTATCTTTGGTATTGGTAAATGTAGAATCAGGTAAAGGTGATGGTATATCAACTTTAATATCTAGAGGTTTTCTAGCTTCGCTATGATTATCATTAGGATATTTTTCAAGAGAAACAATAAAAAAGGAAATGCATTTACAACTTCAAATGAATGATATAATATATTAAAAGGAGAATCATGTGTAGATATATAGACTTCATTCAAATAAAAAAAATAAAGTAAAATTATTTTAATATGCTCAAGAAAGGACAAGAGGTATATAATGAAAAAGAATACCTGGTCTTTCTAAAATATCCCTCCATTTCTCTGTTAACTAGTCTCATTCTCTAGTGGAGTCTTTGAATCTGAATGTAACATTCATTGGAATCTCCAGGTGAATGGTACAACCTCCCTGTGTCTGACTATTCTCCACCATCAACAATGAGATCTGAAACTTTGATGATCTTTCCTGAAGAAGATGAAACCTTTCGTTCCCTGGCAATGGTGCCAGATTTTAGCACTTTTCAATTTCCTTAGGTCGTAGCAAAGAAACCTAGAGGTAACCAATAACTACTTGAAAGCTGGAATCTACCCCTTCCAACTTCAAAGAGGGCCCTCTCTATAGGATTTTAAGCCACTTAGATGAGTCATGTTTTTAGTTTTTTGACTAGGTATGAAGACCAAAGAGGAATATGATTTTTAAATTTTTGATGGAATTCTGATAGAGACATACATTGGGCATGGAGTTATTTGTTTTAATTAATATCAATGATCAAACTGGGATAGAAAGAAGTTCTTGATCAAGGGAAAGATAACTAACACTTATGGTGTTATTTTTCAATGTTTTTTGTAGTGGGAGTGAATAGAATAATATTTAGGGTCAATAACATCTAAATCATCTAACAAAGGATGAATTTCAGATGTCACTATGGAAGACAACACACTAAATGTTTAATTGGCTATAACAGAGAACATATAGTGAATTATGAATAGTTTTTTTTTTTTCAATTACACATTGCAGACTTAAAATTAAAGGATGATAATAACGAGAGAGAAAATACATGTACATGATAAAACATTATTATAATAGCTTGACACATCAATCCTTGAAAGAAACAACTCTCGCCTTCTTCATTAACCATTGAGTATGAAATATTAAGAAGTACAATTTACACCCAATTTTGTCTCTATTACACCCTCCAATCAACCTCTTTCACATTAAAATACACGAAATATATACAATTAGCTCATCAATGGACTAATGAATTTTAAATCCATCCTTTTCCCAGATATGGGAAGAGGTTACAATAAGATTCGAAATTCCCTGCTAGGATATATGGACTAAATTACTGGAAAATAAGGGCCAAAGTTTAAATGGTATCTCTTGAATATTGATATATGTTACAAAATATAAGGTGTTTTTAGTATATAATCTTATGTGTGAGAGAAACCTCTCTCAGGGTTTGAATATTCTTCTCCATATCCTCCATATCCGCACCCAAAAACATGACTAAAATAAGAAATGATGAAATGTGAAAAATATGTTGTAAAGATTCATTCGAATATTACAATATATGACACCTGTGAAGAAACGGAAGGAGGTCTTTGTTCTTTGGCCCATGCTTGAGACAAACCTCTTTTTATTTTCAAAATTCATTTCCATTTGTTCAAAAATTGATTTTGAATATGATGACCAAAAAAACTCAAAAAACGCAACAACTTCCTTTCACTGTGTCAAAGTGCAACGAATGTGCTGCGTATCTCCAAAAGCGCAGCAACTCCATGGTTCTCATACTTATATCCATTTCCTATATTTATGAAAGTGTTGAGCTTGTTGAAGACATCATCTACAATTTTAGGAACCGATTTAAAGACTTGTTCTCAAGCTATAAACCTCTATCCTTGAAACTTACCCATCATAGCAGAAGCACAACAAATAAACATAAACGACTTAGAGGTAATGAGGGTTGCATGCTCTTATGGACATTATCCTTGGTTTTGAAAGATGAAACTAACATCACATAACAAGAATTATATTGGAAAAGAGAAATTTGGAACTTTGTGATGATCATGGTAACAAGAAAACCTCCATTTTGTAGAAGCGGAATGAACCCCTACAGACAAAGCGCAGTGAACTTCATTTTTCTTTTCAGAGTATATTAGGAGCACAAGAAAAAAAAAGTATGCCTTATTTGGAGATATTACATGTATTTACATTACTCCACGCAGCCCTAGGACTCCATTTAACTGTAATGATGACTTTCTAATTCGAAATGTAAAAGCGCAACACAATGGAGAAGCACAAAAACAACTTGTGATGGATAATGATATGATGGATTGTTTGATGTGACCTTGAAATTGATTTGAAAATAAATCGTTGAATTATCTAATGATGAGACAAAAAAGACTTACTACTATATTCACTTATGATTTGGATAACACTTCACCCTAGACTTATTAAACCTAAGGCCTTTTAAAAATTTCGCATGTTGGGAAAATTACTGAGAGGGGGGTGTGAATCAGTATTTAAAACTCGCAAATACTATTCCTTTATTTTAATAATTTCTATACACGACTTTAATTAATCCAACTTGCGTATGCACACGGATTTCTTAAAGGAAACTTATGTATTCTGGAGAACTTATTAAACAAATAAATCTTCAGAATATTTACTTAGCCTAGTGCATATTTTATTCATCAAACATTTAGTAAGCACTAAACATGTGCAGTAAGTACAAAATAAATAATCACACATAACCAACACACATGAACACCAAGATTTAAGGTGGAAACTCAAGTCAAGAGAAAAAAACTGCTGCTATCGAATCTGTCTTCAATTTTTATTATATAGAAATCTGCTTACAAATTTGTACTTATGCAAGCTGATATCAGTATGCAAGAACCCACATGCAGAAGGCTACAACCTTCTCTCATTTTCCAGCTACTACTGGAAGGGAGCTCCAACCCCTTGATCTTGTTTACCAACCACTATTAGAAGGGAATAACAACCCCCTGAAATGATCACCAACCTCCATTGGTAGGAAGCTTAGACTTAAAAGGCTTTAGCCCCCAGACCCACCGCAAACCACGTTTCATAAATTTTCACATTGGATCCAACGTCTTCAACAAAAAACAATTTGTAGATCAACACCAATGGCCTTAAACTAATCTTCAAACATAACAGTGAGATCATTGTACTAGATCACAACAATAAACCTAAACTTCTGAATTAACACGTAGAATCAACTTCAACCCTGATCATTCATAAAACCAATTGAATATGATAATTTACTTACTTCAACCTGCGTGTATACACACTTTCCTATGTGCGAACCTGTGTATAGATCTTTATATACTTAAATTAGAGTATGAACAGAATGAGAACAAATCAAAGACATTTTGGCACACTTTGTCAGATTTATAGATCCCTTAGTCAGTCAGCAACATGCATCATTCTCAATCAACCAGACACTAGTCATCCTTATACATAATCAATTAGTAGTATAAACAATATTCAAACAATCCAGATCTACATGAAGACTTCATTGACAGACAACAGAAACAAAACATAAATGCTCAGACATTTTCTTCAACAATCTTTAGAAAAACCCTAACTTCCATACAGGCCTTTTCTGAAATGAATTCGTGGGTATACGTGCTTTCACCGTGAATAATCAGCGTATAGATCTGTAAATTTTATAGGAATGCGTAATCCTTTAGATCATAAAATTTTCTTAGATCATATCATTTACTTCAGCAATTATGTGCCAGACCACAAATCTAAACAACTCATAAACAAATCATGAAAACACATAGTAATTTCAAGTATAAAGATCCCGATCCATTATTGTATTCATGAGTGCATCAAAATATCAGATCTATCTATTGAAAATGGCCTAATCCATGCAGATGTACTTGAGATTGAAGAATTCATTCAATTTGCATTCCCATACTCATGCCCTTGCAATATGATCTTCTCCTCCTTATATAGTTTGAGCCTTGCCAATACCATGAGTCAAAAACCATACAAGTTCTGATGGTATTCTTGGACGGGATCAAATATCTGTTACATCGCTTAATATTGTGGGCTAATAAATGGTAAATACCGCTTGTATCATAAATTGAGTGCGTAAGTACATATGCTACTTTGCTTCATTGTACCCGTGTGCATACGTGACTTATATTCACCAAAACTGTGTATACACTAATTCTAGATGTATACTCGAGTTCCCTTCATCAAACTTGTGGGTATACACAGCTTCCCTTCATCAAACCTGCATATACATATTGAAAATTTACATTCATCATTCTTTTGTCACTGACTGGAATTTTTTTCTCTATCACATTTGAACTGACCTGTAGAGACATCAATTTTACATCTTCGACAAATAGGTTGCTATCAAAAAGGAAATCATTGAGTAGGTTTCCATCAAAGACAACATATTACATCATAATGCCAACATGAAAACTTGATTTTATTCACCACTCAAACTTTAATATATCATATTCACACTAAAACTTGATATTTATAATATCGTGGCTAAACTTTACAAATTGACTGAAATACATATAAAGATCAAATTGAATTTAATTGCTATGGTATAGGACTCTAACATGTTATTTAACAATATTTTTTAAGTAAAATAATTAAATGTGCTGGTAAAAGGGAAGGGGGAAAACAATAAATAGAAAGAGAGAAGATTCTTAGCCGGCCGCACATCAATATTTAAAATTAAATTTTGAAAAATGAAAATTCCAATGAACAATTTCGAAAATATAATAGAGATATTAATTTGGTTCAGTCCTTCGTACAAACCCCACGTTTTGGTATGAGATACTCGAACCCTTTCTCACAGATTCTCAAATTCCTCAAACAAACCTTGAATGCTTTGTAAATTTATCATTGTGTTGTGTGGACGATTTTTCTAAACGTATAACTACGTTGTGTGGACGAGTCTGCTAAACATTCTATGATGATTGATGTTTAAAGGAACTGGAATCCATGATAGAATTTCTCGAAACAACAACAACAGAGGGAGACTAGAATGAGAATGAAGCAACTACTTCTTATCATATGTATTTTTATGTGGGTGGAACTTCTTCCAGGTCCTTTGATTATCTTTGTGTAGTTGTATCCCACTTAGTAGAGCTCAGGAGGCTTTAATTTCAAAATATCTTATTACTGTGCTCTTGAACTATAATAAATAAATTAGTATAACTATATTAGTAAATTTGGTTGATGTATGTGGATTAGATTTATTATCATAAGGGAATCACCCAATAAAAAGAATGGAAAATGCAACCCATTAACATATATCAATCATATTTTCTATTGTGATTGTAGTAGTTCACGACTTAATTTTATGGGTTGGATTAGTTGAGCATAGTTGACCATGGTTGAAGAATATTGATAACTTTAATCAAAATTGAAGTTGCCCTTGTACTTTAAACTAATTGTCATATATTACAATAAATAATTTATTCTACCAAGAATACTTTTATTATGCCCAAAACGTTTTGAATTGATTATAAGTAGATATATTATTGTTAAAAGACTCTTATATAAACATAATTCACAAATTAAAATCTCCATCAATTAGTTAAACCAAAAACAAATCCAAGTATAAATTTACTTTTTATAAAATGGTATCTCTTGCTCTTTCTCTTTTTTCGATGGAAGGTAATATTTCTTTATCTCTTGTTCTTTTGGAATAAAAAGACCATATTTGTTCCCTCTTCTTTAACTTGAACAGAATATATAATGGATTTCCTGCATGTTGGTGTGAAATGTGAAGCCAAACGAAGACACAATAAATCACTGTGTAGTTATGAAAAACACATGTAGATAATTCTAAATCTCCTCCCATCAGTTATAAATTTGTATTGTAATTTGCCTCATCTCGAGTATGCAAGCAAGGAAAGGCCTCCCATCTAATGTAAATTCTTCTGATTTCTTTTCCATTGTTGCTTTCTGATATTTTCCTTCTGTTCTTCCTATTTCCGCCAAATTATATTGTCTCTTATTAGTATTCTAATGCGTTTTACTCCATCAACTGGTATCAGAGTCGAGGGAGAGATACTCGAGGGTGAAAGGGGACCTGTGCGTCATCAGTTCCATACTCATCACACTTGGTTTCTTTCAAAAATTCGTCATAAATTCGATTCGTGGTACATGTTCTTGCAGTGTCGCGTCTCGACTTTGGACCGGTAACATACACGAGTCCTGTGGGATGTGTTTGTGAGTTGCACACACATTCAATCCCGTTAGGCGTGGGTTGTGGTTGTTTAAAATAACAACATTGGAAACACCACTGTAAAGGAGTTAGATTGGTTGCATATGTAATTGGTGAACATATGTGCGATTTGTTTTAGTTATTATTATTGGAGGGGCCCACACATTTGTTTTTAGTTGCATTTGATGTGTATTTTAATTCAAAAGAAAAAAAAAGGAAAGAGAGGTGATCATTTGTTATTTGATAATGTTGGAAGGAGATAAAATTTTTAATTTTAGAAAAGTGTAATAATTAAATTTTACCTTCACAGTGGCATCTTGATTTTTAAGGTGTGAATTTCATTAATAATGGAGATAGCGACTTTAAATGATATAAATAAGTTGAGAGAGGCTAAATTTTCACTATGAAAATCAATGCTGGAGGATATACCGATTTTAAAGGATAAATATTTTTTGTTTGACAGTGCAACAAAGAAACCCTCGACGATGACAGATGAAGAATATAATAAACTAGATAGAAATGTGATTGCAACAATCCACTAATATTTAGAAAAGAATTTTCATTTCAATGTGTCTGGAGAGAAGACAACATAATGGTTATGGAAGAAGCTCCATGATCTACATGAAAAGAACATGACACAAAACAAAGTGTTCTTGATGAAGAAGCTTTATAATCTCCAGATGAAGGAGGGTGCTTCATTTGTTGAGCACTTGAATGAATTAAATATTATTACTAGTCAGTTTGTCTCTTTTAAAATCATTCTAAATGATGAAATTAGAGTTATTTTGTTAATGTGTTCTATTCCAAATAGATGGGAAAATTTAATTGTAGCTATGAGAACTTCAACACCTACAGATACCTTGAAGTTTGATAATGCGAGCAATAGTTTAATGGATGTAGAGTTGTGACACAAGTCAATTGCTCAAATAGGGAGGAGAAGCTCTAGCTCTAAATGATCATGGTAGTAGAATTGATCAAGGCTGACAAAGGCGTTCAAGATAAAGAGGAATATCAAAATCAAGGAGGGGCATGCTCATTTTATTTCATCATGGTAAACTAGGGCACATGAGGAAAGAGTGTTAGGTCTTGAAGAAAGGACAAAAGGATTAGAAACCAACTAATACAAATCACAAGTCATAAAACAAAAATGAAAATGAGAGTATAATTATAGTCATAGATGGTGATGTTTTATTTATTTTTTGGGTAGAGGATGCATGTTTATATACATTTAACAATATCTTTTATTGGATCCTTGACTCTGGGGCATATCATCATGTAACCCCATGCAAATATATTTTTGTTCCATATAATCTCAGTGATTATGGTAGAGTGAATTGGGGAACAATCACTTTTGTAGTATTTTTGGAGTGGGAGATGTCCAGATCAAGACGAAGGATGGACAAGATATATCATTGAAATGGGTTAGACATGTACCTGAAATTCACATGAGTTTTAAATCTGTGGGATGAATGGATGATGAAGACTATTACACAAGATTTGGAAAAGGAGGTTAGAAAATGAGCAAAGGAGAATTGGTCATGGCTAGAGGACCCAAGACAAGAAAATTATATACACTGAAGGAAATGATAGGAAAATAACATTTGGCTATTGTCACTAAAGAAGGAAATTCAACAAATCTGTGGCATAATTTCTTGGTCATATGAGCGAGAAGGACTTTAAAATAATTATTGGTAAAAATTTACTGCCATGTTTGAAATCCTATGATATTGATATTTGTGAGAATTTTATATATGGTGGAAAAAGAAGGGTTTAATTCCTTAGAGGAGGCCATGGAAAAAATAAAATTTTGTTAGACTTGATACACTCATATGTGTTTGGACCTGTTAACATTAATTCATTAGGAGGAGCATCATATTTTGTAACATTTATAGATGATTCATTCAGGATGGTTTGGGCCTACCCTATGAAAATTAAATTGGAATTGTTTGAAATATTCCAAAATTCCATGTTTTTGTTGAAAGAGAGACTAATAAATTGCTTAAGTGTCTAAGAACAAATAATGATGGAGAAAATTCTTAAAAGCTTTCAAGGAATACTATAATACGTTTGGCATAAAGCATGAGAAGAATGTGCCTGGAACTCCTCAAAATAATGGTGTTGTACAAAGGATGAATCACACCAATATGGAGAAATTGAGGAGAGTGATGTTAAATTCTAGACTGGAAAAGCATTTTTGGCCAGAAGTAGTAAGGACGGGTTGTTATCTTATAAATCGATCTCCTACTACAACATTGGATGGTGGAATTCCTGAAGAAGTTTGAACTGGTAATACTTTTAATTATTCTCATTTGAAAATATTTGGATATGAAGCATTTGTACACATTCCCAAAGAAAATAGAATTAATCAAGATGATAAATATATGAAATGCATTTTTCCAGGATATGTCGATGAATAATTTGGTTATCTCTCATCGGATCCACTCTAACGTAGTTATTAGAGGCAAGGATGTTATATTTAATGAGTAAGACATCTTTAAAAGGTTAGTAGATAAGTTGGAGGTCAAGAAAGTTATTGACAAGTTTGAAGAGTATCATGAAAACATCCCACCAATGCAATAAAATGGACAAGAAATTCAAGAGAAGGAAGGAAAACAAGTGGAAATTAATGAACATCAAGAAGAAGGAACATTGCAGGAACCTTTAACGAAGAGTCAACATGATAACACACCACCACAGTTGGTTTTGAAATATTCTAGGCCTCATAAGCCTTGAAAAAGGTAACCTCCTTCAAACTATATTTTATTGATTGATGAAGGTGAGCCTGATTGTTTTCAAGAGGCTTGTAAATTTGAGCACAATAAAAAATGGAGGAAGAAATGAACTCTTTGCTAGAAAATAAAACTTTGGAGTTGGTAAATATCCCAAAAGGTAGAAAGGCCTTGGAAGAAAAATGTGTATACAATATTAAACATGAAGGTGACGAAAATAAGGAGAAGTATAAAGCAAGGATGATGGTCAAGGGATTTTCCTGAAAATAAGGTATTGACTTCATTGAGATTTTCTCACCTGTTGTCAAAATGCCATCCATCAGAGCCAATCTTTGTCTTGTTGTTTCTATAGGCTTATAATATGAACAGTTAAATGTAAAAAATCCATTCCTTCATGGTGAATTGGAGGAAGAAATTTATATGGAGCAATCATAAGGATTCATAGAAATAAGCAAAGAAGACCTAGTTTCTAGGTTGAAGAAGAGCCTCTATGGGTTGAAAAATGCACCTCAACAATGGGATAAGAAATTTGATTCATTCATGTTGGAACATGGTTTTCACAGGTTGGAAGCTCACCATTGTGTCTATATCAAGAGGTATGATAATGGAAACCATATAATATTACTGTTATATGTCAATGGCATGTTAATTGTTGGAAATGATAAGAATATGATTAATAGGTTAAAGAAAAATTTGGGAAGAAAATTTGCAATGAAGGATTTGGGTCCATGTAACACCCTCATCCCACATCTACGTAAGTAACCGAACAACCGTGGTAAATATATGATGAAGAGTTACTATGATCAGATTCAACCTCTTAGGTTACCTTAAGGAAGTGGAATTGATAGAAACACATCATACAGACCTTCCACATCAATAAAAATACTCCCAGGAACTATCCCAACAACTAAGGAAACTAGCCCCTAGTTCCCACTGAGGTTTTAGGCCTTCAAATCCCTAGACACTCCCTATGTATAGGTATGGGTGCATCTGGGAGGCACTTTATGCTCTCACGACATATGCATGTGTGCATCCATGGATGTTTTCCCATAGACTTATGCCATTTTCCCCTATATTTGAGCCAAATTTTCAAGCCTAGAGTCGAGGTCACTTGCCAAAACTCAATGATATGTTGAGAAGTGAAATATAACAATGAAAAAATGGTGCATACGCAAGCATTCAAACAAGCAATTAAATGGACCTCGACTATCCATAACAGGAATTTCACCAGAACATGTCACAAGGATGTAATTTACAGGTTTAAATAAATTATATGACCATGGGGGTCTCATACTTATTTGAGAATCGTTAAGAAGCATTGTTCCCTTACACCATTAGTTTCATTATCATCTATTATTTCATAGATAACATATTTAGTGGGCCTAAGGGTTAAGAGCATGTGTTTCGTCCTAAGAGGTCATAGGTTCAAAACCAGAGGGGGTAGAGTATGTATGCCTTCATAGACTTAGTAGTCAAATCGCTCCGTGGAGGTCGGTCTGTTATGAAACCAACTCAAAAAATAGAAGAAAAGAGAGATCTACGCCTTATAAATCAGCTAATTCGAGGGGGAAACCTCCAATACATTACATAAATGAACAATTCTTGGATGATACACATGAAAAAACCTCCTCTCTATATATAGGATTCCATGGGGCCACAATGTAATCCTAGCCAACCTAACAATAATAATGTAAGGGCACAATAATAACAATATGGGGGTTATAGAGGTACAACAATAATAATAAGGGGGGCTATACTAACATAATAAGAGACTACACTAGTAATATAGGCACCTAACATGCCCCTCTCCTTCAAACAATTGTTGTCCTCAACGCTTGATTATTTCTTGATGCTTCTGTATAAAATTATCATCCTCCCACGTGGAATCTTCTACAGGAAAGTTATTCCATTTATTGAGATAATCTGAAATTGATCGGACTTGTTGAGTTCTTGTTTCTGTGACTCCCTCAGAAATTATTTCGATGTGACGTTGATCTTCCTGTTGTTTCATTTGATTCTGCACCAAAGTTAGGTTATCCTTTGAGAGTTGGAGAACTTGTTGTTGATGCTCAATGTGATCTTCCACTACTTTACCATCCATATTAGATTTTATTTGATCATTCAAACCATCCAACTTAGCCTCCATTTCTTCTTTTAAACCATCTATGTCATCTTCGGTTGCTCTTCATAAGACCAAAATTTGTTGCACTTGGTACCGTAATTTTGATATCTCATACTGCAATTCTTCTTCTTCGGGCGTCATAGTATAGCTTTCTGAGGGCTTAATGGGTATGGAATTATTTTTAGGTGGAATTTTAGAACCCAACACTGATATCTATGCTTCGATATGCCCTTGGAATCACTTCAAACTCATTTTTCACACAAGACTTATGTAATTCAAAAAAATAAATACACACCTTTTTCTTGCTTTTGAGGAGCTCGATATTGAAACTGAACTATCTCTGTGATTTAGGATCTTCAATATATGAATTTTTTCTCTAAGGTAGCCCTCTAAAACCTCTTTCGAATGCCATAGGTCGGACCTGATTTGGATTCTTCAAGGCAAAGTTATGTCCAATATCCCACAGTGACCAAATTATGGATTGGTTCAGTAGAGCGAACTTGTATGACTTTCCACGTGTCACAGTTTCCTCCTTTGGCTTTGAAATTGATAGACAACAAACTATAGTCCATTTTATTGTGACCAATTTTAACAAAATTCAATTCGATTCTTAGAGAGAGAGATTTATGAATATTTTCCCATGATCACCTCTTTGAGATTAAATTATGGAGCTTAAAGAATCTCTAACTTCCATAAACCATATCTCTGAAAATATTGCGAACCAAGCTTTGAAAGTTTGCGAAAATGTTCCACAGGATTTCAGCTTCACGGTCTAAAAATTTCAGCTTCTGAACCCTCGTAGAAAAAATGTTATAGCAAAATTTCCGTGAGTACCTGATTAGGTTAGATTCAGGAGCTTCCAAAAAGACCTAACTTCCATAGATCATATCTCTGAAAATATTGCGAACCAAGCTTTGAAATATTGCGACGATGTTCCACAGGACTTCATATTTGCAGTCTAAAAATTTCCGCTTCTGAACCTTTGTAGAAAAAGGGTTATAGAAAAAATTCCACGATGACCTTTATGGAGTAGCAAAACCATAGAATCCAAAGCTCTGATACCAAATGTTATGAAACTAGCTCCAAAAATAGAAGAAAAGAGAGATCAACACCTTAGAAATCAGCCACTTTGAGGGGGAAACCTCCAATACATTACATAAATGAAAAATTCTTGGATGATACAAATGAGAAAACCTCCTCTCTATATATAGGAGTCCATGGGGCCACAATGTAATCCTAGCCGACCTAACAATAATAATGTAAGGACAAAATAATAACAGTATGGGGGTTATAGGGGTACAACAATAACAGTAAGGAGGGATATACTAACATAATAAGAGACTACACTAGTAATATAGGGACCTAACAAGGTCCCTTGTTCCACAAACAAGCAGGTCTCATACACTGATTCAATGTCTGGCTTGGTTGTGACCTTAAAAATTGGATAATAATAATAATAATATTAATAATAATATTAACTAATTATTTACAAATAAAAACATGAGGAGAACCATACATCATCAATGTCAAAATACATGCTCATAACTAGCAAAATAAAAACAGAAATATTAGGGATACATTAGCCATAGGATCCAAATATAAACGAATAAATTCACACATAAAATTCCAAGGAAATGAACTTCTCATTAATGAATGTAAAAACCAACCAGGGATGGGACTTCCACGTTCCACCTGACCATATAATGTTTGAGCCAAATATCTCTTTAGCTGATCACCCCTGTGCTATATTCCAAGCATGAATGTGGTACTCAAACATAAAGAACCAACCAGGCCATTCTCAGGTTAAACCACCTCACCTTAATCAATAGAAATTAGGCTATACCATAATCCACACTAGATCACTTCGCCAAAATAGTAAACGTGTCCTAATAGGATTTACCATGATCTCCACCTGATCACTAGGCCAAAAAAAACATGGATGCCATACAATTTCTCCACCTACAACGTTAGGAATTTTCATGTCTCTTAGTCTCTCAGGATTTATCGCAATTCACAGTCTGATACATGGATCACTAGGCCCTAAACTGATATGTACTCTCTATAATTTACCCTATATCCCAACCCAAGATTCTTAGGCCCGATGGAGAGTAAAACACCTCTAGGCTTTACCATATATCCCGTCATTCACTAGTCCAGGATTCCTAGGCCCACCAACGCACACACTATCCAAATTTACCACAACCCACAGTCTCGTTCAGGGTTCACAAGGCCGCTGGCTTGACCATAGTCCATAGTACAGTTCAGGGATCACTAGGTCATGTGATTTTCCTTTCAAAGTTCCATGTTACTCAACTTTGAATCCATCCTAAAATCCAGCGCAACCAAAACATGAGAAGCCATGACATCAAGGCTATCCAGAAATGGCAATGCTAGGCTAAAAACACTGTCATGCCTGAAAATACCCATTCCATAACATAAAAGAACCACATGCAATACCATGCATGCCAAATCTAGCAAGAAAATTACACATTCAAATTGATACCTACAAAGAATCATGTTGTAGCTTCTTGATCTTGCATTTCCTTGCTTGATCCTTCCTTACTCTTCCCTTCTTTTCCTTTCTTGATCCAATGCTAAAGTGCCCCAAGAAAACTCTAAGTTTCCAAGAGAGAGAGAGAGAGAGAGAAAGAATAATGAGACACCTCCAAAATTTAACTGACAAAAGGTTTGAGCCAAAAGCTTTCCAACTGGTCCTCAGAAGCCTTTTTATCAATGAGGTCACTATTTTTTTCAATTTTCATTGCTTTCCTTCATTTTCCTCCTGACATGAAACCTATGACCTGTGACCTTCCTTTTCTCCTGTTTTGCATTATTTTCATAAATAAATGAGCCAAAAATTCCATTTTCCTTTCCAAAGCCTTAGCCATTACCTTTGCTAATTTCGTTTACCGATAATAGCCGAAATGAGCACCCACCAGGATATTTTTCTCAACATTAATCTTGGAATAAGTGTTCCATCAATCGTGGTTACTATTTTTTCCTTTATTACCTTTTATTACATGGAATTTTCACCAAGGTTGTTACAAAACCCTCCCTCCTGGGGGAACACCATCCAGAGTGTTCAATAACACCTACAAACCAGCAAAACCGTTGAAAACAAAAGACACTTACCATGGAGCTTTATAACACAACTCGTTGCAATATTTACAATGAATAACCTTCTCAAAAGAAAAAACCATCATGATAGTCATACCGTGTACTAGAGATTTATAACACATCTCATTACAAAATTTATAATAATATACAAATATGCACATTTTCTCAACCAAAAAAAAAAAGGATACGATACTTGAATTTGAAACAAGGGAATCCATACGCTCACACCCCCACCGTCAAAGTAATACCAAGATTCACCTCCTTCCAAGGAAGTCCAAAATCCTTTGCCAAAGTCAAAGCTGCATCCAATTTCCAGTGCTACAATCTTGTTTCATTGTACCTCAGTGAAAAATTATTGGCTCATTGTTCTAGGGAACACTCACAATGTTCATTTGATTCCATCTAGCAATGCTAATGAGAAAAACAAATCCATCTCTGACCTTCTCTTATCTGATATAAAATCCCTCAAGAAATTCGATAATACCCTTTTGTGTGGTCACTCACCTTGCAAGCTCCTCGACATCCCTTGTCCTTGGTGATCCATCCCTTGGCAAAGGCTTTATTGCATCAAAATTTTAGGCAACCAAGGCATATACCTACCTCAAAACTATCATACTAGTCATAACATGCTCATGGAAATAAATGGGCAATGTTGGGTACTAGTGTCCGAAAATGGCCCTGCTCCTGAAGTGATTTACCAACATACTATTGCATGTTCCAATTTTCTTTACTGTCGCTGCTAATGCTTGCAATCATTTTCAAGCATCCAAATAATAATTTTCATGCTTTCTTATACCAAACAAATAATTCTGATCAGACTCAAATCAAATTAAAATAAACTAAAATCATACCTCATTGGTAGCTCATCAATAATGTACATTTTCTACCCTTATTATTTCCTGCCACAACAAGTCAAATCATACCTTTGACCAAACCATCATGAATAAGCATATCACATCTGGTAAGCTCACAATCATCATCATCATAAATTAAAATGACGAATCACATGAAATCCTCATAAACCATAATCATAAATCACATGTAATCATCCTTAGTCAGAATCATAGATCACATGCATAATAAAATCGAAATAAAATAATGATACTTATCCTTCATCCTTCCTTATGTCTGCTCAACTTAGCGTTCCTAAATTGATGTCATAAATTGTCAACTAGGGCTAGTAAACTGTTGAAGTGAAGTGCACTATATGTGCCTAGGTATCTGTTTCTCACTACGTTGTGTTTAGTGTTTTTCCAATGTTTTTAATTTTGTGTTTTTATTATAAGAGGAAAAGAACTAAGTGTTGGTAAAGAGAAGTTGTTGGTCACACTAAAAAAGAGAAAAACCTGTTCTAAACTATGTATGGCACTTGAGAACAGAAAATGCAATACTTTAACAAGAAAAATATCTCATAGCATGAACTCAATAACTCATAACATGAACTCAATCCAATTCATTCATCATAAATATGTTGGAATAATTTGAGAAAAGGATAAGTTTAATTTAATGAGGTTCTTCTAAGTAAACAAAAATCTACAATATCACAGAGAAAATCTCGTCCATGGCTAGAAATTTGTTGGAACACATTTGGAAAAAGATAGTTTGCAACCTAGTGAAGAATTCTACTCTAAATTAACCTATGACACCGAAATTAATCTATTCCACAACTCAAAATATCACTGTTAAACCTCATTCAAGAATTAGAAATCTTTTCGATTAGCTTTGGAAAAGAGGCAGTTTGTGAATTTATGAGAAGTTGCAGAGCAGTCAAGACATCAAAATGACATTACCAATTCTTGTTCCTATGATGATGATGTATTAGTAGAAATTAAGAACAGGAGTGGTTTTGTAAATAATGAAGGCCATCAAGTCTAACTTAACAACTAGAATACAACTGACTAATAAAACTAAAAATACAATGGATAAAACTAAACTAGAATGCAATCATTCAAACTTGAAATATAGTGAACAGAAGTGAACTAGAGTGCCATTAACCTCCGGAGTTTTACAACTAAATTAAAATGCAACTAATCACTGAAATACTACAGCTCTGTCTCATTCGGTGTTAGTGGTATTTTGGAACAATTCATGGAACAAGACTGCCTGTAACATTTGATGTAAATGAGCATAAAAACATAAATTTCAAAAAAACGCAACTAAGCTCTAAAACACCACAGCTAAGTCTCATTCAGTGTTAGTGATATTTTGGAATAATTCGTAAGAACAAGACTAGCTGTAACAATTCATGTAATTAAGAACTAAAACGTAAAGTTCAGAAAAAATGCCACTAATTCATAGAATACTACAGTTATATCTCATTCAATGTTAGTGATATTTTGGAACAATTCGTAAGAATAAGACTGGTTTTAGAATCCAATGCAAGTGAGTATAAAACACAAAGTTCAGAAAATTGCTTAAGCTAGGAATGCAACAAGGCTAAAGTTACTTATCTAAACAATGTGCACAGAGCTTCTTGGGCAGTAGGGGCCCTCTACCACCGGATTAGCATACAAATCTTCTCAAGATTTCCTCAGATCTTGCAATAAAGGAGTACTTCTTTCATTAAAGGAAAAGTATTTCAAAAATAGAGTATTACGGTCTTTTGAGATCTAGGAACAAAACATAAATCTAGCTAGTTGTCTCTCGGTCTTCCAAGTCATTCTTATATAATAAATACATAAATACCCTTGAGAATAAATAGGAACAAGTGTCGTTTTCAATCAAAATCAAATTAGAACTCTTATGGAAGCCTCGTACTTTGTTGGAAACATCTGTAGAGTCCCTGTCCTGGTAGGAATCTGCTTCTTGGCTTTGATCTCTTCCACGTGCATAACCACCTGTAACTTCTTGCTCAGACTTCGTAGAGAGAAATAAATGATGTGGGAGTGTTTTGGAATTTAAACATATGTGTTTTTCCTTGAAGTGACACCTGTAACCTGTGAGAACATGAAGATAGCTGCAGAATAGGCGATTGGCTACAGAATGGCTGCATTCTGTAGTTGAGTCTAGTAAAAAATTACTACAACAAAAAAACCATGAAAATATAGCAAGTCAGTCATTGTATACATTCCTAAAGTGAATTTAATCATCCTATTGACCATTTAAGCCTGTAATTGATAAGGGACAAAGGAAATGAAGTGAAATTTGGTGAAGGGAAAGGACATCTTTGGGGCTCAACATACCCCCACTGCAAAGTTTTTGCATGTCCTCATGCAGTTAACTCATATATTCTAAGACTTCTGCTAGGACATCTAGGCTCCTTCTTCTACTTTTCCTAATAGTTAATGGCCTCCTAGGATTCTTTATGACCAACTCAAATCTCAAATTTATAAGTGCCCTGCTCAACGTTTTGTTTTTCTTCTTCAATTTCTCACTAGCCTTGTACAATTTTTCCATTTGTAGAGAGAAAGTTGTATTCATATCACTTTTCAGCTTAACCTGCTCCCTTAAAATGTCATTCTCATTCTTGATATGCCTATTGAGTACTTCTAACTCATATTTATCTCTTCTTAGCATATCAATTGCAGATTCTGGTGGGCTAGGAGTTCTGTCTCTACTTTCTAAGGCTCTCTTCTCTAATGTTTCAACATAATTATAAATTTGTTGTTGTGCTGGGTCTATCTCCAGTGCTCCTTCATCAAGGTTCTCCTCGTACTGGTACTCAGGTGATCTAGTAGTTGGTGTCTCTTCATCCTCAATGTTTATAATTCCCATTTGTCTAACCCCTGTTTTCTTCAATATACCTCTAAGCCTGTGGCTTCGTCTTGGTTGAGATGGTCGTTCACCTCTCTCCTTGGCATACCTTCTTATCATCTTCTCCTTTTTACGTTGTTTCTTAATTTCAGTCAATTTCTCAGAAATTATCTCCTCACTATCCTCTTGTATGGACTTACCAGTTTTAGTTTCAACAGCTTTGGAAATTTTCCTTCTCCTACTTCTTCTTGTAATTTTGCCTTCAGATGGAGATTCCTTGGGTTCTTCAAAGTGATTCCTCACTAGAAAATCATCCCAATTGTCTCCCACCTTTCTCAAATTATGTTCAATCAAGATTTTAACTAGGTCGTGGTGGTACAAAGTGGTTTCTAGGAATTGAACCCTCTTTTGAACATTAGAGGCCATTCTCTTCAGACTATGAAGTAGGAAAAAGGGTAAATTGATTTCTTCATCTAAGAAATGCATCATTAGCCGAATATGATAAATATATAAGGTACCAAACCTTCCCTCACAAGTTATAAACTTTTTCAAAATGAGCAACATATTCCACCATTTATTCTTCAGTGCTGAGCTAGGAATGCCCTTCTTAAAAATGGAAACATACATACTTGGTGTTTTAATCATTTGCCTCCATGCCTCATTATGAAATTCCCTATTTTTGAACCATCGTTCTCCTTGCCTGGGTAATTCCGCTGCTTCTGCAATGAAAGCTTCTGTAACAGTGAGTTTAACATCTCCTATTTCGACTTCTGCTCCATTGAAGGACCGTGCAAATGTTTTAGTTACCTCTTTATGAAAACCATTAAATTTTTCCAAAAATTGTAACCACCCAGCTTGCTATAGCATTTCTCTAATTTGTGGGTAACCCTCCAAGTATTTGGTTCTGACTAGTTCGAACCTTACTATGAGACCCGTGACTTCTCTTCTCAACCTTCAATTTACTGCTCTTCTACCCACGGTGAGAATGGTTGTTAAAGAGTTGTTTTTACCCCCAAAGGTGCTTTCTCTGTTTATGCAATAGGAATTAGCTACGGAAGGATGATATGAAGAGGTTATAGAATGATTGAAATGTAGTGAGGGTGATTTACACGAATTAATGAGTTTGAGAGTCATCATGGGAGAAAATACCGCGGAAATATTTTGTGAGAAATTCAAAATCATCACTGAATACTTCGACCTAGTGACGTGACTGATTAGGTCACTTCAGTACTTAACCGTTAAGTTTTAAATGATGATTTGATATGGAGGAGTGGAGGGGATTTTGTCCAAAGTTTTTATGATAGGTTTTAATGGGCATGATCAACATGAATAATTAAAACAACTTTTTGAATCATACATGACTTAACTATACTATAACTTTCATGTTCTGTCATCATAACAATTTTACAATCTTTACCTTTGCCTTTCCTTTAATTTTTGTCGTTTTGATATGCTTTTTCCTCCTTTGAAAATCATTGATTCTTCAGTCTTCATAATTCCTTTGATTTTTCTTGTTGACATAGGTGTGCAGGGTCAATTTTCTACTGAACAAGTGTTGCTGAAAAATTGCCTTCAGGATATCTAGCTGCAGAATGTATAGCTGGCTACAGAATGTCTGACTGGCTGCAGAATGTACCTGTAGGAACTTTGAAACATGGAATGGAATGTTGTATGAAATGGATCATGAAATATGGTGGAATGGCTCAGGAGTGAAGTGAAATTTAATGGAATGAAATGAATCACAATTGTGAAGTGGAATGAACCATAAAAAGTGGTCTGCAACACGTGATTTGTAATACTCAATCTACAGAAAGAGATCAAATTTAGAACTCTGAGATGGAAATGAAATGGACCGTGAAATGGAGTGAATGAAGTATGGATGAATGGAGTGAATGAAATATGAATGAATGGAGACATGATGGAGTGATACTTATGATTTTGTGATAGCTAACTGCAAAAAAAAGAACAAATTTGAAAAGCTAAAGTGTCAGAAGGATTTTGATTTTCACTTTATCTTTTCTGTATAAACATGCTAATCAGTGATTAGTTTTCATGTTTAAATTTTTTTTTTTTCATTTGAATTCAGAAAATTCAACTAAGTTGATGAAGAAGAAAAATTCTTCTTCATTAACTTCACATTACTGTTTTCCTGGAATCTCTTAACAAATTCTTCTCTTGAAAGTGGCTTATGATACAACTTCAATCTATGACCATTTACAAGAAAAGTGACCTTCTCTTCATCTATTGTCCTGATTTTTATTGCTCCATTATCAAAAATTCTCATAATTTCATATGGCCCAAGCCAATGTGTCTGGAATTTACCTTGAAAATCTTTGAACTTTGAATCAAACAAGAGAGCCCAGTGACCTTCTTTTAACTTCTTTTCCTTGATGTACTTATCATGCCATCTAGTCCTTTGCTATTGGACTATACTTGTTTTCTGGACTACATCCTGTCTGATCTCATCCAATTCATTAATTTTCTCCAATCTGTGCTTTTGTGCCTTTGTTAGATCAAGTCCTAGCTGAACTTCCATTTTAAAAGCTTGAATCTGAAACTCTATGGGAAACAAAACTTGTTTTCCATAAACAATTTCATAGGGATTATGACCTGTTGTGCTTCTCCATGTAGTTCTATAGGCCCACAAGGCTTCAGGAAACCTGTCTGCCCAATCTCTTCTATGTAAATGAACAGTATTTGTTAGTATTCCTTCAATGACTTTATTGGTAGATTCCACTTGACCATTTGCTTGTGGATGATAGGGAGTAGATTTTCTCTATCTGATTTTGTACCTCTCCATCATTTGTTCCACTAGCCTTGATGTGAATTGAGCTCCTTGATCTGTAACAATTTTCCTTGGGACACCAAAACGAGTAAAAATATCCTCAAAAAGAAAATTAAGTACAGATGCTTCAGTAACAAAAAGTAATGGCTTGGATTCTACCCATTTGGTAACATAATAAGTGCAAACTAATATATATTTCTTTTGTCTTGATGGAGGACTAATAGGTCCTACAAAATCTAAAGCCCATTTTTCAAAAGGTTCAATATGTACCTGAGGCTGCAATAGCATCTCACCTGAAGGAGAAGGTTTCCCTACCCTTTGGTAACTGTCACACCTTTTGACATACTCTTTAGCATCTTTAAAAAGGGATGGCCAATAGTATCCTAAATGAAGGACCTTATAAGATTTCCTCTTATCAGCAAAGTGTCTGCCACAAGGTTCATCATGACATGCCTTGAGGATCTCAGGCATCTCATCTTCCCGAACACATCTTCTAATGATAAAATCTGGACATGTTTTGTATAACTCGTTAGCAACCCATGAATATTTTGCACTGTCATAAATGATCTTTCTTTTTTCTCTTGCATTCATTATTGAAGGAAATTTCCTTGAGACTAAATAATTAGCAATGTTAGCAAACCAAGGAGTTTGAGTAGAAATTGCAAAAAGATATTCATCAGGTAATTGATCTTCAACTGGAGTGTTATCTTTGATGTTTTGGAGTCTAGATAGGAAATCAACTACTGTGTTTTGTTTTCCAGGCCTATCTAGAATGGAAATGTTGAATTCTTGTAAAAGCAATAACCATATTATGACTCTGCCATTAGTAATTGATTTGTTCATTAGATATCTAATTGCAGAGTGATCTGTGTGAACAAAAGTTTCATAGCCTGTTATATAGTGTCTGAATTTGTTTATGGAATGAACAAAAGCTAAAAAATCTTTTTCAGTTATAGTATAATTTAACTCTGAAGGAGTCAAATTTTTAATTGTATAGTAGATGGCATAAGGAATAAGGTCTTTTTGTCCCAATACTGCTCCTAAAGATGTATCTGAGGCATCTGTTGAAATATGAAAAGGTAACTTCCAGTTAGGTCCCCTTAAAATAGGTGCTTCAAAGATTTTTGTTTTCAGGGTTTCAAAGGCTAACTGGAAATTAGGATTCCACTTGAATTCATAGTCCTTGGTAAGTAATTTGAAAAGTGGAGATGCTATCTTGGTGAATTTTTCTATAAACCTTCGATAGTATCCTGTAAATCCGAGAAAACTCCTAACATCTTTTTGACAACTTGGAATAGATAAGTTAGAGATGAATTCAACTTTTGACTCATCAACTCTAATCCCATCCCCTGAAATGTGATGTCCCAAAACAATTCCTTCAGTAAACATCATAAAACACTTCTCATGACTTAGTGAATGATTTGCTTCTTTACATCTCTTTAAAACTTTTTCCAAGTTTACTAAAGCTTCTTCAAATGTGTTTCCATAAACTATGAAATCATCCATATATACCTCTACACAATCATGTATTAGATCTGAAAAAATTCCTAGTACTTCTCTTTGAAATGTTGCAGGTGCATTGCATAATCCAAATGGAAATACTCGGTAAGCATAGGTACCCCAAGGACAGGTAAATGTGGTTTTGTCTTGATCTTCAAGTGCTACTTGAATTTGGTTATAACCACTGAACCCATCTAAAAATGAGAAGTATTTTTTTCCAGCTAATGTATCTAACACCTGATCTATGAAAGGTACAGGAAAATTATCTTTAAGAGTAGCTTTGTTTAATTCTCAGTAGTCAATACATACCCTCCATTTACCATTTTTATTTGGCACAATTACCAATGGAGAAACCCACTGACTATCTGAAATGGGATAGATAAAGTTGACATTTAACAATTTCTGTAATTCTTCTTTAACAATTTCCCTAAGATTTGGATTCATCCGTCTTTGAGGTTGTCTAATTGGTTTACAATTTTCCTCTATGTAGATGTGATGAGTGCAAGTCTTGGGGCTTATCCCTTTCATATCAGTGTACTCCCATGCATATGCAGAAGAATATCTCTGTAATATCTTGACTATCTCTTCTTGTTGAGATTTCTCTAGGTTCTTGTTTATGTTTAAAGTTTTGCCTGGAAATATCTCAATTGTAGAGCTGCCAAATTTATCCATGGAATAGAGAGACATATGTCTTGATGATAAAAACTCAATGTTGGATTCTTCTTGAAATTGTTCATGTTTGTATTCCGAAGAGGATTCAAAGTTTTCTAGGGTATTCAAAATCTGGCTATCTTCACTAATTTCTGAAATTGTGAAGAGAGGTTGTAAGTCTTCTTCATCCTCTATCCGTTGAGTATCATCTAATTCTGTAATTGTTTTTGCTGGAGGATACAAGGTAAATTTCTTGGTTGAACTACCATCAGAGATGTACATATCACTGGATCTACAACTAATGAAAGCATTAGCTGTAGCTAACCAAGGTATTCCTAATATAATAGGATGCCCTCATAGATTGCTCTTAGGAGTTAGGATCATAAAATCCACAGGATACTCCCAAGAATCTAGGGACACTGGAATGTCTTCTATTACCCCATCAGGTTTAATCACATATCTTTCTGCTAATTGTAATAATGTGGGTGTAAAAAGAAGATTAGGAAGTTTCAGTTTATCCATGATTTGTCTACTCATGATATTGATTGCTGCTCCTAAATCAATAAGTGTGTTTTGCATCTCAGTTCCATTGATGTGTATTTTGACAACTGGATTTCTTGGGTCTACATACTTTGGAATAACAATCTTACCCATCATCATATCTGCTATTTTTCCTACCAGTTGAATTTTCTTTGTCTCTCTTATTCTTTTTCCTGTTTTCTTCATGCTCAACTCCTTTATTGTCTTTGCTAAGATTGGAATTTGCTTGATAGCTTGTAATAATGGGATCTTAATACAAACATTTCTCAGCTCATCTAGGAAATCATAATTACGCACCATAATTTGTTTTTCTACACCTCTATCAATTTGTAATCTTTCTGGAAAGGGAGGTGTGGAAGTGGATGTTCATGGCTGTTCTACTATAGGAGTCGAAATTATTGGTTCTTTTTGTTTTTATTTTTCAATGTTTAGGTCTTGGAAAGGTGTGTTCTCTTCAAGACTTTTATTCACCAGTAGAGAATCTTCCTCAGAGTTGTTTTTCCCTTGTATGATTACAGAAGGTTTCTTCTTTTCAAGTATTCTTCTAGACCTAAGTTGAACATCACTAAGGTCTAAAGGAGTAATCAAATAAGTTGGAAACTGTTGGCCTTCTATCATGTATGTATTCTGAGGATTTTTATTGTTGGGGTTTGGTATGGGTTGGGCAGGTAATTGATTTGTTTTCTGAGGAAATGGTAATGGAAGTGGTGGATTTTGAGGATTTTGTTGAGGATTTTGTTGAAAATTCTGTTGAGGAGGGAAATGTGGATATGGTGGATATTGATAGTACTGAGAGTATCTTCCATAGGGATTTTGTGCTCCTTGCACCCAAGTTTGAGATTGATTTTGGAATTGGGGCCAAGGTTGCTGCCAAGAATTCCAATTTGGTGGGGGTTGATTATACAGCTGATCATGGAATCCTTGTGTTTGAGGTCCTTGCCAAGGCCTTCTAGAGACAAAATTGAGAGATTCTATGGAATTTGTAGGGGTTTCTTCTTGAAAGACAGCTTTAAGACCAGGAAGTGAAGGACAACTCTTGGTCTCATGTTTTTCTGAACAAATTACACAAGTCTCTACTACTTTTGCATCCAAAGGGCACTCTCTCAAGGCATGATTCATTCTACATTTGGGACAAAAGATTGCTAAGGCATCAAATTCAGTTTTCTGCTTATTTTGTAACTTAAGGGTCTCTATTTGTTCACTAAGACTCCCAAAAATATCAGATTTGAACTCATCAAGCATATTTCCTATTTCTGCCCTACTTACTATCCCAGAAGTAGATTTACTTGCCCTTGCAAGAGCAGGGTCTCTTGGTCCTTTTACAGTTTTATATTTTCCTCTTGAAAGGTTGATACATAATTCAGCTATTTCAGGTAATGTGAGCTGAGATATATCCCCTTTTCCCATCATGTTAAGGATATATAACCATTCATCCCTAATTGTCTTCAATAAGAGAGCTTTCAAAGTGTCTTGATCTAAGTTTTCCATTTTTTCCCTCTTGATGTTATAGTTAAACCTCTCCAACAAATATTCCAAATTTTCATCCTCTTTTTGTAACATTTTAAACACTTCCTCCTTATGGTTGACTGGCATACAGTAATCCAAATACCTCTCTAGAAATTCCTATTTCATGTCTTCCCATGTCCTAATAGAACTGTTGATCAAACTCATAAACCATTTTAATGCTGCTCCTTTCAATGTTGAAGGGAATAGTTTAAGTTTTTGAGCATCTTGTAAGTAGTCATAGGTTCTACATAGGACTTCAAATTTAAATAGGAAGGTTTCAAGGTCTTTAGTTTTGATTCCATAAAAGTTTGGAAGGACAGAGGGTGAAATTTTTTTCATAGTTGCATTGGTTTCTTCATCTACTATAGAAAACCCAAAAGAGATTTCCATTTCTCTTCTACCTCTTCCTCTGCCTCCTTCTCCTTCTGCACCTCTACCTCCTTCTCCTCTACCTCTACCTCTACCCCCTCCAAATAGTGTGTGTTCTCCATTAAAAACTCCTCCTCCCCCTTCTTTTGCCATAGTTGATTCTTCTGTGGAAGTTGAAAATTTTATGTCCCCAGCAGGGGTCTCAGGATCTTCTTCTAAGACAGGTTCAGTGGATAAAGTGGAAGGTCTTTCTAATGGAATATCTGATGATAAGTTCTCTAGAAGTCTAGGATCAGTAAAGGATGGAATGTGGGTTTAAGTTGGAGGTGTGCTGGCTCTTGGTCTTGGTGAAACAAGTGGTGTTCTAGGAATCAAGCTTCTAATTCTTATGAATCTACCCCTTGAGTCTCTTTCTCTACGCATGTCATTATTTTTGGGAGGTAAGAAACAAGGCTACCTAGTTACACTTCCCCGGCAATGGCGCCAAAATGTCTGCTCAACTTAGTGTTCCTAAATTGATGTCATAAATTTTCAACCGGGGCTAGTAAACTGTTGAAGTGAAGTGCACTATATGTGCCTAGGTATCTGTTTCTCACTACGTTGTGTTTAGTGTTTTTCCAATGTTTTTGATTTTCTGTTTTTATTCTAAGAGGAAAAGAACTAAGTGTTGGTAAAGCTAAGTTGTTGGTCACACTAAAACAGAGCAAAACCTATTCTAAACTATGTATGGCACTTGAGAACATAAAATGCAATACTTTAACAAGAAAAATATCTCATAGCATGAACTCAATAACTCATAACATGAACTCAGTCCAATTCATTCATTAGAAATATGTTGGAATAATTTGAGAAAAGGATAAGTTTAATGTAATGAGGTTCTTCTAAGTAAACAACAATCTACAATATCACAGAGAAAATCTTATCCATTGCTAGAAATTTGTTGGAACACATTTGGAAAAAGATAGTCTGCAACCTAGTGAAGAATTCTACTCTAAATTAACCTATGACACCGAAATTAATCCATTCCAAAACTCAAAATATCACTGTTAAACCTCATTCAAGAATTAGAAATATTTTGGAATATCTTTGGAAAAGAGGCAGTTTGTGAATTTATGAGAAGTTTCAGAATAGTCAAGACTTCAAAATGACATTACCAATTCTTGTTCCTATGATGATGATGTATTAGTAGAAATTAATAACAGGAGTGGTTTTGTAAATAATGAAGGCCATCAAGTCTAACTTAACAACTAGAATACAACTGACTAATAAAACTAAAAATACAATGGATAAAACTGAACTAGAATGCAATTATTCAAACTTGAAATATAGTGAACAGAATTGAACTAGAGTGCCATTAACCTCCGGAGTTTTACAACTAAATTAAAATGCAACTAATCACGGAAATACTACAGCTCTGTCTCATTCGGTGTTAGTGGTATTTTGAAAAAATTCATAGAAAAAGACTGGCTGTAACATGTGATGTAAATGAGAATAAAAACATAAATTTCAAAAAAACGCAACTAAGCTCTAAAACACCACAGCTAAGTCTCATTCAGTGTTAGTGATATTTTGGAATAATTTGTAAGAACAAGACTAGCTGTAACAATTCATGTACTTGAGCACAAAAACGTAAAGTTCAGAAAAATGCAACTAATTCCTAGAATACTACAGTTATATCTCATTCAATGTTAGTGATATTTTGGAACAATTCGTAAGAATAAGACTAGCTATAGCATCCAATGCAAGTGAGTATAAAACACAAAGTTTAGAAAATTGCTTAAGCTAGGAATGCAACAAGGCTAAAGTTACTTATCTAAATAATGTGCACAGAGCTTCTTGGGTAGTAGGGGCCCTCTACCACTGGATTAGAATAAAAATCTCCTCAATATTGCCTTATATCTTGCAATAAAGTGGTACTTCTTTCATTAAAGGAAAAGTATTTCAAAAACAGAGTATTACGGTCTTTTTAGATCTAGCAACAAAACATCAATCTAGCTAGCTGTCTCTCGGTCTTCCAAGTCATTATTATAAAAGAAATACATAACTACCCTTGAGAAGAAACAGGAACAAGTGTCTTTTTCAATTAAAATCAAATTATAACTCTTATGGAAGCCTCCTACTTTGTTGGAGACATCTGTAGAGTCCCTGTCCTGGTAGGAATTTGATTCTTGGCTTTGATCTCTTCCACGTGCATAACCACCTGCAACTTATTGTTCAGACTTCGTAGAGAGCAATAAATGATGTGGGAGTGTTGTGGAATTCAACCATATGTGTTTTTACTTGAAGTGACACCTGTAACCTGTGAGAACATGAAGATAGTTGCGGAATAGGTGACTGGCTACAGAATGGCTGCATTCTGTAGCTGAGTCTAGTCAAAAATTACTACAACAACAAAACCATGAAAATATAGCAAGTCAGTCATTGCATACATTCCTAAAGTGACTTTAATAAATCCTATTGACCATTTAAGCCTGTAATTGATAAGGGACAAAGGAAATGAAGTGAAATTCGGTGAAGGGAAAGGACATCTTTGGGGCTCAACAAGAATAAGGATCAGCTTCAAGGGATGATGAGAATTCACCCTTATATATTTCAGAAGAATTCTACACAAAGGAAGGAGACTGCACTATGCAGAGAAGAGAGGGAAAAATCATTCCACTCATACATGCAGTCCACTTTAGATTTTGATGTCTCACTACATGGAGGCATTCCACCTGGGAGGCCACTAGATCTAGAATTGGTGAGAGAAATCTTTCCTCTTGGCTCACCATTCTTGGATTCCAGGCAGGTGAGGAGTTTGTAGGATGACTTTGGAATGAGGGATGTCGAAGTGGTAGGTAGAAGTATGAGGAGAACTTCATATGCTAGATCAGCAGCACTGTCTCTTGGGAGGATTGATCCCTATTGGAGGTCTCCACTTTTGGTAGAATACTCCAAGGATCTTGGTGCATGCATGATTCTTGATGACCCGGATGGAGATGATAGATACATAGTAGATGGTGTGGTCATCTATTCCTATGGCAGGATCTTCTTGACTAGATCTTCTAGTCTCAAGTAGAAGCTGCTACATGCAGCACATGAGGACTTCTCTTCTATGCACTTTGATGCATATTTCCAGTTGGTGGAGGAGTTCACTTGGGAGGGCATCTAACATGACATATTTCAGCATATGGAGAGATGCATAGCCTAGATGGTAATGAAGAGGAAGTCACAGCCACTTCCCTTCTCTTTGGAAGTGAGGGAGAATTTCCAGTTGAGCCATTTCAGCTCAAGATCTCAAGTGCATGATGGAGGAGGTATAATTTCACATTTTGCATTGTAATTCTTTTCCTTGTTTGAGAAGCATGATGTATCAAGAATATTTGTTCCTTCTTGCATATTGTATAATAATGTACTTGCAGCCTTTTGTAGCATTGAGATTGGCTATCTCATTGGTGGTTTGTGGGGGAAGCCACATGATTTTTGGTGTGCACCATTGACACCACTTGGTACTTTCATGATGCTATGTTGTAAAATGATTGTGGCAACAAACAAGTGGCTAGAAAAGCACTTGTTACTATTTGGTTTGATGTAGGCCAAGGATGCACTGTGCTGGTTCCATGATAGGAACTATGATCCACTTTCCAGTTGTCATGTGACAACTTGTTTTCAATTGTTTTTGCTTCCATATATTGCTGATGTGTCTATGTACATGGGAAGCTTTTTTTGGAGAGTGGGATATGTGATGGAGATTCCCATTGGGAGTATGATTCTCCCTAATATTCATGTTGTATGTTTCAGGAGGAGCAGTGGGCAAACCATGATTTCCAAATCTCAACTCTTTTCTTCATATGAAGTGAGCCATTTGAATAATTTGAGTGCTTAGAGGAGGCACTTCATGGTTGAATTGTTTGATGAGGTAGCTTGGTCCATTTTTGGAGGCCATATCATTTCAGCCCAAGGGCATAAATAGCCCCATAATTACCATATATGGAGAGAGAAACAATTTTGATGGGAAAATCTAAACTCTCCATTCAGCCCCAACTCATTGCATAGATTCAGGGTTGAAGTTTTCTTTGATGAGCTACCTAGGATGGCTCATTTCATTTGGATGATTGCATGGATGATGGAGTCACTCATTGGGAATAGGACTTCCCATGTTCTCGTCACTCCTACCTTGAGGAGGCCATTGAGAAACAAGGAGATCACCACTTGTACCTTCCATTTTCTCATGATGTACATTATGTTATCTTACACTTGGAGGGAATCATTGGAGGACAAATTAATTTCCTATCATTTTCAACCATGGTGGGATCCATTTATGAGGCCACAAGAAGAGGAAGGGAGAAATTTTGCTCTACCTTGCAATTTCTTGAGGACAAGCAACATTTTGAAGGGGGAGGATTGTAATATTCCTAATTAGCCCAAGCTAATAGGAATATTAAATTTTGTTATGTTTTTCATGCTTATGAATAAAATTGTAAAGGAGGACCAATAATGGCTCCTAAACATCAAAATAAATGAATGCTAAATTTGAAACAAGCTAAATCTAAGCTACTTTCATAAACAAACTTAAGTGTGAATGAGGTTGGGCCAATTAACTAGGTCAATAAGACCAAATCCACAGCGCTGTCTACATGCAATGTATCTCCTAAAGGCACAACGCAGTTAGTGTTGGGGGTCACTCATGTGAATGAGGCTAAATCATCAAGGTGGTTTAGGGTTTGACACGATTTCAAAATTATAAAAGGAGGAGGAGGACACCAAGGAGAGGGTTGATTATTTGATATTTATCAAGGTGCTATCTATTTAGAGATTCCTTATTCTATGGATGTTTAGTTGAGGATAGTGTTGTTTAGCACTTGGGTGTTCCTGGTCGGGAATCCCACCTCCTTCCTTGAGCAGCTCTTGGAGGAGTCTTGTTCTATATTTTCCACTATTAGGCTTTGGGCCAAGCTTCATCTTCCAACCGCAATTCAGATCCTGTTGAGGGTTTTATTTTTTTTTCAAGTTGCAGCAGTGGAAGCTAGATCTACTTAGATCTAGGAAAATCTAGTGCCTCTTCTTAGTGAGTGTGTCTTTTAACCTCCTGGAAGAGTTTATTGGGTAATTGGAGCTGCATTTTTAGATCAAGGCATCAGGCCTAATCGTCACTGAAGCTAACAACACATTTTATCTCCCATAACTGCGTTATCTGCAAAAGGGGAGTTGCAGGGTGTTTGAGAAATGTTTTTGAGGAGTGATTTCTGGTGTTGAGGAGCTTTCCTTGCATTGTGGTGATCCATGGATTGGCCATCCAATCCATGTTCCCTTCAGACATGATTTTTATATGGTACTATTTACTGCAGAATTTCTAAATATTACTGCAGGACTGCAACTTAGATCTCATATCTACTCATTGATGTCCATGATTTTCTCAGATCCCCAAGGGGAAAGCATTAAGGATCCCATCTAGTATACAGATATCTATTGGATATATATTTTTTTGTAAATTTTCTCTAGATCTGATGTGTAATATATATCAGTTGTAGCATCAGTAAAATAACGTTTTTAGGCTTTGCAGTCCCATTTTGTTGTTGCAACACCTCAATCTTGAGGGTTTCTTCATGTAATTATTATGTTGATCTATTGTACATTGTATGAACCATGATATAGATGTGATTTACTGATTTCCATACCATATTGCATCCATCACCTGCAGAAAATCATGTTTCTTGTGCTTCAGTAATTTCTGCAGCAATTAAGTCACGGGGATTGGTCATTTTTAGGCCATATCGGGAGTGGGAGACCTGTTTAACATAGCTAGAGTAATTTGTTTTTGCTGAAATTTGGTATGTGAGTCCCACATGGACTAAGCTACAAGATCCCACCATCACTTGCCCTTAGTTTTACACAAATTTCTGAAATTGACCTTTTTAGGGCATAAGTTGCTACTTTTCCCCAACTTTTGGCTCATAAAATGAAGTATTGTTTGTTGTTGTAGCTTGAATTTATGGATATGTGTTTTTAACATGTCATATGAGCTTATTTGACACTGCATATCCATTACTGTGTTTATACATTATTGCAGTCCTTCATTGGGCATTTATCAAGCCATACTAGGTGTGGGAGGCTTGTTTTCTCCACCTAGAAGGATTTGTTTTTGATATCCTCTTGGATTTAGGATTTATATACTTATATATAAGTGATATAATTGCTGGTTTCAAATCATGTAATAGAAATTTCTAGAAAATTCATTTTCCAGTCATGCCTTGTTGATAGTTCCCTTTTTGGGATATTATAACACTCCAGGAGGGGGAGATAGGAACGATATCTGACCAGAAGGGTAATGGCAAGGCAAGATGGCTTCAATATGGTTAAGGCCTGGAGGAACCATTTCAGGATGGTAGAGAGGCTCGTGGATACCAGCTACAGGTGAAGGGCCAGGAGGAGAGGGTCCATAAGGTTGAATCGAAGGGCTAGGAGTAGGTTGTGGAGGGCGAGGCTGCTGACCAGCCGAAGTGGGCTGCTTGAGGAAAGCCTGAGAAGATTACATCATGAAAACATTCGATGAGATGGGATTAAAGACAAAAGGAGGAAGACCAAGGAATGAACCAAGCAAAGAGGAGTCTTTGTAGATTTCGGGTGAGACACCAGTCAAAGGTTCAACGATTTTCTTGTTGGCCACTGAAGATATGATTGACTCAGGGGAGGTTTGAGACTTTGTTTCGTAATATGTCAACTAGTCAATGGTGACAATATTTCCATTATGGTGAAAGGACATCTTTAGGTGAGCCATAGATGGTACAACATACATCACATAGGTGTAGCTACGACCTATTAGAATGTTGTAATATAAGGGGGCATCAATGAATTCTACGTCAATGCAAATAGTCTTGCTCGTAAGAGTAATGGACAATTACAGAATAGGCCAATGGGCTAGGGAGAGTAGCAATCCCACACTCGGAGGATTATAGTGGAAGGGGCCATATCAATTGATCATTTTTTCTTCCAAAGCGAAGTGGACATCACGCAGGTGGATGCCCCCTCATCAATGATACAACGATAAAAAATTTCATTCCAGATATTTACTGGGATTTGGAAGGCAACGGAAGTAGGAAGAGGAGGATGTTCTGATTGGTCAAAATTGAATATTATCAATCGATCATCTGAAGGATCTATAATGCCCATGGAAGATAGTAGAGCTTTTCTTTTTGAAGGGCACGACTGGAGGAGTTACAACATTGAGATGACAGCAAGAGATTTCACCAAATCATCTACTATACTATAAGAATGGGCATATTTTCTAGAAGCAGTGTTTCGATGTAAATGTCCCTTAGCGATCTTGGTATGAACCTCCACCTTAGGCTGAAGGATCTGCAAAGGACCATTGGTTATCTAAAGAGGCTTTATAGAAGCTGAAGAAGGGGGCTCAGGGGAAGATGTACCGGGAGGCTTGTTGTACTGACGGGACCGAATCTGAAGGTTGAGTGTTGAGATTTTCTGTTTTTCATTAAAATAGGCAAAAATCTCAGTAGGTGACAAAAATTAGGAATTAGTTCCTAGATTAGCTCCAGTTTGTTGGGAGGGAGTTAATGCATCCTAAATTTGATGTGAGAGGATTTATGAGGCAGTTAGATTCTCCTTGCTATAAAACAGGCATCCATATGGATGGTTTGAGAGGGTGTGAGAGTTTGTAATCTCCTGTTTGATTAATAAAGATTGCCGATGCCTTTGTTGTGTGGACGTAGCCCAGAATGGTTGGGTGAACCACGGTAAACTTCTGTGTTTCCTGTGCATGATTGATTTGCTGTGTGTTTTGACTGCTGTGCAATCTTGGCTCCAACAATTGGTATCAGAGCGAAGTTGGAGGTGGAGCGCAGCTGGAGCGCATGCTGGAGGTTGCAGGACATACGTTGTATATGGTCAAACCTTGTTATAAGGGTTATTTTATAATGTGGTCAACCTCTGGTGCGTGGAGTGCACTGCTGTTCAACTGCGTGGCTGCCCGGTGCTGAACTGGAGCGCTGGTGCGTGGAGACCGGTCGAAGGTTTTTTGGTTGTGCGTTGTTTGCTGTACCGTGAGACTGCGCGTGAGCTGAAGACTGCTGTTGCACCGGTGATCGATTGCACAAAACGATTTGTGAAGGATCCGCAGCACCAGTTCGAATGCTGTGTTAATGTGAGTAGCGAAGCCGTGGACCGGTTAGCCGACTTTGAAAGTTTGAAAAGCGTTGAATGGAGAAGACTCGCAGTGTTGATGCAATGTGAGTGGCAGCGTTGATGCAATGTCTGTGTTAAAGTCGATTGGAAAGTTTTTTTTATGAATGCCATTTATAAATCGAACAATCTGACAGCCGTATGCTTTTTCTTTCAAGGTTTATTCAAATCGATTTTTTGTTGAAACGTTTTAAAACAAATCGATTACATTGCAATGTTTTAAAAAAGAAGCACTTTATTGAGTTTTTTAAAAAGTCTTTTAAAATCGATATGTAAAATCGATGTTATAGCATTTGAGAGGGTGTGAGAGTTTGCAATCTCCTGTTTGATTAATAAATATTGCCGATGCCTTTGTTGTGTGGACGTAGCGCAGAATGGTTGGGTGAACCACGGTAAACTTCTGTGTTTCCTGTGCATGATTTATTTGTTGTGTGTTTTGACTGCTGTGCAATCTTGGCTCCAACAATTGGTATCAGAGCGATGTTGGAGTGCGTTGAACTAGTGCGGGGAGCGTTGAAGCCTGCTGCGCATGTCCTGCGTTGGTTTGGGCACGAAAATGACCTGAATCTACTAGCGCATGGTGTTTGAGGTGGAGCGCGTATTGGAGGTAACTCAGAACTGAAGTTTTTGCGTGAACTTTTTTTGTTTTAAGCTGCATATTGTTGTGCGTGGAGGATTGGCGTATGACTGTGCATTGCGCGGAGGTATTGATTGCTGGATCGGTGTGTATGTTGTTTTATATTACTGCACACCTTGGCTTCTAATGTTTTTTTGCGTGCTGGTGCCGGAGGCATGGAGGTGCTGGTGCCGGATGCATGGTTCTGTACCCATTCGAATATGCGTGGACTTTTGTACAGGCATTAAAAGCGTGGCCGAGAAAAGCATTTACCGAAATCAGAACCAGAGCGTGAAGAATGGGTGCAGCGTTGGTGCAGCGTTGAAATTTGACAACGTGGTTTTTTTAAATTGCTGGTTTATGCAATTGCGTTGACAGTCGACAAGCTCCCAATTGCGTTGACAGTCTTATGTTTTTTTTCGTTGAAGGTTCAGCCAAATCGTATGGCATTTTTTTTTTAAAGTGTTTTTTCATAAATCGATTTTTTTTTTTGGAGTTTTGAAAAAGGTCGATTTGGAGTTTATAAATCGACTTTGGAGTTTGGTAAAAGGTCAAATTCAATAAATCGATTATATTAAGGGTGGCATTTAAAAATTGAATTTGAATATACCATTTGCATATGGTATGAAAGCACAGACATATAAGTGCACATTGCAGAAATTTGTATGTGAAGTACAAAGGGCAGATATCTGTTTGTTTTTTAAAGGCAAAGGCATTTTTTAAACACAAACTTCATTTTTTTATTTTTTTTTGGATTTGGATATTTTTTTGCTGAAACAAGATGGAGAAAACTCAAAATGCTCGGTTTGAAATTGAGAAGTTCAATGGCAAAAACAACTTCGAGATCTGGAAGGTAAAGATGCATGATCTCCTGGTACAACAAGGCGTGGCGAAATCACTGTTGGGGAAAAGAAAAAGGCCTTCTTCCATGACGGAGGATGAATGGGATGAGTTGGATGACAGAGCTCTGAGCGTAATTCGGTTATGTCTGGCAGATGACGTTCTGTTCAACATTGTGTCAGAGAAGACCGCCGCAGGCTTGTGGATAAAGCTTGAAAAGCTCTACATGACGAAATCTTTGACAAATCGGATTCTCTTGAAGCGGCAGCTTTATGGTTTGCGGATGAAGGAAGGTACCTCGATTACTGACCATCTGAATGTTTTCAATACTCTAGTGGTACAATTACAAAATCTAGATGTAAAATTTGATTCAGAGGATAAGGCAATAACACTATTGTGTTCATTGCCTGAATCGTGGGATCACTTTGTTACTTCCATAAGCTTTAGTACTGCAGCCGTCCTTGAGTTTGACGATGTGGTTGGAGCCTTGTTGTCTGAGGAGACCAGGAAGCAGTCGAATGTTGACACCTCTACATCAGAGGCAATGATGGCTAGAGGTCGTTCTAGAGAAAGACGCTCTGGTAAACGCAGCGATTCACTTTCAAAGTCGAAAGGGAAGAAGAGCAAAGTAAAGTGCTGGTTTTGTGGCAAATCAGGGCATTTAAAGAAGGACTGCTGGAAGTGACAGCAGCAAACTTCAAAAGCAGATTCTTCGATAGAGAAGAAGGAGGCAAATGCGACAGATACAGGTTCGGCATCTGGTTCAGGTATGAGTGACGAAGTGTTGTCTGTTAATATGTCAAATCATGGTCAACATTGGTTGTTAGATTCCAGTGCATCAAACCACATGTGTATTCATAGAGAATGGTTTAATACATATAGATCAGTTAATGATGGAGTCGTGTACATGGGTAATGATGTCACATCTAATATTGTTGGGATAGGAAGTATACAACTGCAAATGTTTGATGGCACAACTAAATTGTTAACAGATGTGAGACATGTTCCAGACTTAAGAAAAAATCTAATTTATTTAGGAGCATTGGATACGAATGGATATAAAACTGCAATTCAAGGTGGAGTTATGAAAATCTATAAAGGGTATTTTACTAGTAATGAAAGCTAAGAAAGTAGGAAATCTGTTTCAGTTAGAAGGAAGAACATGGTCAGTTCATGTGTCTACTGTGTCTGAACATGACAGTAGTTCCATTCACTTATGGCATCAAAGGTTGGGCCATATGAGTGAAAGAGGGTTGAAAATTTTGGCTGATCGCAAGTTACTTCCTAATCTAAGGTCTGGAAAGTTAGATTTCTGTAAACATTGTCTGTTTGGCAAACAAAGTAAGCAAAAATTTAAAACAGGCAAACATACTAGTAAAGGGATACTTGATTATATTCGTTCAGATGTTTGGGGTCCAGCCCCTACAGCGTCATATGGTGGCTCGTCATATTTTGTGTCGTTCATTGATGACTTTTCTAGGAAGGTGTGGGTCTACATGTTGAAAAGAAAGTCTGATGTTTTTTCAGTTTTCAAGCAGTTTAGAGCATTGGTAGAAAACAACACTGGTAGAACAATAAAATGTTTAAGAACTGACAATGGTGGTGAGTTTACTTCCAAGGAGTTTGAAAGCTATTGCAAGGATGCAGGGATCGAGAGACATAAGACCACGGTTTATACTCCTCAGCAAAATGGAGTTGCTGAACGCATGAACAGGACTCTTCTAGAGAGAGCAAGGAGTATGCTGAGTAACGCTGGTTTGCAAAAGGAGTTGTGGACGGAAGCGGTGGCAACAGCTTGTTATGTGATAAACCGATCTCCATCGACGGCAATAGACTGCAAGATTCCACAAGAGGTATGGAAAGGACACCCTTGTGACTATTCTAAACTCAGAGTGTTTGGTTGTGATGCATATGCTCTAGTGCCTAAAAATCAGCGAACTAAGTTAGATCCAAAGTCTAAAAGGTATATCTTTGTTGGGTATGGTGTTGGAACAAAGGGATATAGATTGTGGGATCCTACTACCCGCAAAATCATCATCAACAGAGATGTAAAGTTTAATGAATCCTCTCTTGTATAGTTAGATGTAGATAGTAAATTGAAACAGGATGATGTATTTGATTTTCAGCACATTCAGTTTGACAACACTTCTAATGATAGTCATGATGACCATAGTTCAGATACTAGTCATGAACAGGTTTCAGAATCAGAACATGAACAGGGTTCAGGTTTAGATCATGAACAGGTCTCAGATACTGATCAGCAAGAAGTTCCTACAGATGGTAGTCAGCCAGAAACATCCTTAAGGAGGTCGACAAGAATCAAACGGCCACCGAGAAGGTATGATGATTATGTTACTTCGGTTGCATTTACTGCTAATGACAATGAACCTCTGTGCTATCAGGAAGCAATAGAAGGTTCGAATAGTGACAAGTGGAAAGCAGCCATGAAGGACGAAATGATGGCCTTGAGTAAGAACGGCACATGGGATCTGGTTGAGCTTCCGAAAGACAGGAAAACTGTGGGGTGTAAATGGGTTTTCAAGCTGAAACGGGGTGTGAATGATATGGAAGACAGGTACAAAGCGCGACTGGTTGCAAAAGGGTTTTCTCAGAAAGCCGGTATTGACTTTCATGAGATTTTTTCACCAGTGGTTAAAATTGTTTCAATTAGAATTGTGTTAGCATTAGTGGCTTTGCTTGATTTAGAGTTGCAGCAATTAGATGTTAAGACTGCATTTCTACATGGAGACTTAGATGAGGAAATATATATGGAACAACTGGAAGGGTTTTTTCAGCATCACAATGAGAAATTTGTCTGCAGGCTCAAGAAGTCATTATATGGCCTGAAGCAGTCGCCTCGGCAGTGGTATAAGAAGTTTGATTCTTTCATGTTGAGTCAGAAATATGTTAGAAGTGAATATGATCATTGTGTGTATTTCAAGAAATTGAAAAATGGCATGTTCATTATCTTAGTGTTGTATGTTGACGATATGCTTTTAGCAAGAAAAAGCATTGATGAAATCAACAGGTTGAAGACTCAGATGGCAAGGACATTTGATATGAAAGATCTAGGAGCAGCAAGACAGATTTTGGGCATGGAGATTTTCAGAGACAGGAGCAATGGTAAGCTGTGGCTATCACAACAGAAGTATGTTGAGAAAATACTTTTGAGGTTTGGTATGAATAATGTGAAGCCTGTGTCAGTCCCTTTCGCTTCCCATTTCAAGCTTTCTTCGGGTTTATGTCCTAATACAGATGAAGAAAAGGATTATATGTCTCGAATTCCATATGCTAATGTAGTAGGATGTTTGATGTATGCGATGGTTTGTACTCGACCAGATATTTCACACGCAGTTGGGGTTGTCAGCAGGTACATGGCAAATCCGGGGAAAGAACACTAGTCAGCAGTGAAATGGGTGCTTCGGTACTTGAGAGGCACAAGTAGTTATTGTATCACTTACAATAAGGGTAGTGAATTTGTTTGCGGATATGTTGATTCAGATTTTGCAGGTGATTTGGATAAGAGAAGGTCAACTTCAGGGTACGTCTTTACTCTTGCAGGTGGAGCTATTAGCTGGATGTCGAAGCTACAGAACATTGTTGCTTTATCCACTACTGAAGCAGAATACGTTGCTGCTTCGCATGCTTGCAAAGAGGCGGTTTGGTTGAAAGGTTTGCTTGGTGAATTTGGTAGGTTACAGGACAACATCAGGTTACTATGTGATAGTCAAAGTGCAATACATTTGGCTAAGAATCCGGCCTATCATAGTAAATCAAAGCATATTCCAATTAAGTACCATTTTGTAAGACAGGTTATTACTGAAAAGGGAGTCTCTCTTGAAAAGGTGCATACAAAGGAGAACCGTGCAGACATGTTCACGAAACCAGTTTTGTTAGAGAAGCTACGCTGGTGTTTGGCTTCTCTTGGCTTGCAGAAAAGATAAAATAATAAAGAACAGGGCATCAGGCTAATTGTTGTCAAGGTGGAGATTGTTGAGATTTTCTGTTCTAAATAAAATAGGAAAAATCTCAGTAGGTGACAAAAATTAGGAATTAGTTCCTAGATTATCTCCAGTTTGTTGGGAGGGAGTTAATGCATCCTAAATTTGAGTTGAGAGGATTTATGAGGCTGTTAGATTCTCCTGCTATATAACAGGTATCCATACGTTTGTTTTGGAGAGTGTGTGTGGGTGTGTGAATTATGTAATCTCCTGTTTATTAATAAAGAATTGCCGATGCCTGTTGTGTGGACGTAGCCCAGGAGGTTTGGGTGAACCACGTTAATGCCTGTGTCTTTATGTGCTTGGTTTAATTGCTGTGTGTTAATTGTTTAATGGTTTCCGCTGTGATTTCTCCAACACATGCTGCATAATCAATATTGCAGCCTCGCTTACCCCTCTGCGTCTACCCAACAATTTGAACCTCAGACTCAGATCACTCATAGCCTCTCTAACATACCTCATATGCACTCTTATATATCCTTCCACTCTCAGCCCCTTCCCTCCATCATCTGCTCTCCACTGGATTTTTCTCTCCTGATTTGGAAGCTCGCTAACACCAATCAGCTGTGTAGTCCAAGTCATGGATTGAAGCTGCATAGACCCCCCTTGTCTGGTGCTTTGCATCCTACCCACCTGCCCCCTAGCCTCTGCAGTTTTTCTGGCACCTGTGTTTCCCTTGCTACCCCTTCCAAGTGTGCAATGGCTCCCAAGCTGCACCAACGCACTACCCATGATGGTCGATGAGGGGCTCTCCCAGGATGCTACCATCGTGGCGAGGAAAATCGCCTCAATTGGCTTGAGGGATCCTCAGCAAATTCCCCTGCTAGACATCCTTCCGGTACAGAGTAGCGTGCAGACTCCTCCAGGAGCCCAGTTCCAAGAGGAAGAGGTGGTGCGAGGAGGTCGACCTCCACCTCCAGGGCTCCCTCTCCGCAGAGCACCCCGACACCCTCTAACAGCCCTGCGCAGGCAGATGAAGTCTCAGATATTTGGATCATGAACTCCGCCGGCATTTGGATGAAGGTTCCAGATGGAGTAGACCCAGACTCTCCCATTCTCTGCGCTCCGTCAAACCTCCCCATTCGCACTGCTGCAGAAGTGGAAGCTGCCAAGGAAACGACTATTGCGTAGGCCCCTGCCTGTGCCATCCTCGAGGAAGCTCCCCACCGCAATGATGATGAGGATGCGTAATGTTTGTTTTGTTGTTCAGTTCTTATATATTAATTATTTATATATTAATAATAATAATAGTTATATATTAATTAATTATTTATGTGATTAATAATAATAATAGTTAATTATATATTAATTATTTATGTGATTAATAAATAATAGTTAATTATATATTAATTATTTATGTGATTAGCTGCCAAGTTATATATTAATTATTTATGTGATTAATAATAATAATAGTTATAAATTGAGTAATATTTATGAAAAAAATATTTTGACTTTTTTTTCTAAATTAATGTCTATCAATCCATTTTTATTTATTTATTTAATTTAATGTAAGATATGCCATCCAAATAAAATGCGTTGAAAATAACATTCAAAATTTTAATTAGCCATTCAAACTTATAAAAGTCAAAATCTACATTCAATTTTGCTGTATACCCATATTTATTTCCCAGGATATAAGTTATTTAATATTGGTAAACAGTATATGCCCACATTTTTTTAAATCTAAAGATAGATATATACTGTCCACCCACCTTAAATAACTCATATGTAGAAAATAATAGTCGCCCTATTTTCTGTGAACTTGCGCTAAGGAAAAAAAAAAAAGAAGAAGAAAAAGAAAGAAGATAGACGAACGCCTAGAGGATCACGTTTCAAGATACACACCATCCCTTCTCGATGATATCCATGAAGCGACTTACACCAACCAATTTTGTCATTCAGACGTAATAATATGACTATGAAGTCAATGGTATGAGCGCAAATTCCGCCATAAAATGGTACTCCCTGCCAGCCGACCCAATTTTAATTCGGAGCCGAACAAGGTTACACACGGTTCGATTTCCCAAGGAAAACTTATGCGATTGGAGAACAAAGCCCAGGCATATAGGTTCATAATGGCGGAACGGCTAAGAGTGAGCAAAGGCTCATCCAAAATAGCCAAGAAGTGCACGTCCCGCCCGGCTCCCAAGGTTTATCACATTCACAGTTCTTGCTTTCGAGCGCTGGTACAAGAGCTCACAGGGAACGGTTTCGAACCCGCGATGACAGCACCTCTAGCAGCTTCCAACGGCCGCTTGAAGAAATTCGCTCCGCCTCCGCTCGGCCCTACCTTCGCACAACGTTTAAATGCCGATCTGTTCCCCCTGTCCCACGTCTCGTTCCGGTTCTCACCCTTGACGGAATTCATTCCGATGGATTGGACATGGGCGGACGATACCTCTGCGTCTCCCATTAGCCTGGCGTACACGCAGCTGGCCGAGAGCCTCGATGAGCAGGCAGAGAAGCGCGCCGCTTCCCCCCTCTCGCCAACGTTGTTTTGGCAGTCGAAGAAGAATTCGCGGGATTCGACGTCGAGTTCTCCCAGCGATATATAGTCCCAGGTGTGGGAACCTGTCGCCCGCGACGTTTGGCCTTCGCATTCCCCTGAAGCTTTGCGCGTTAGGACGTCGGAACCATCTAGAAGCCGCAGGCAAGCTTTCACGTGGATACATGTGGACTCATAACCCAAGTGTCTTTTTATTCATTCCTATAGTTATTGCTGGACCTGATCGAAGTCGCTGATCAGTTGGTCACCACAAAAATAAACTTGGCCTAAATCCGTTAATTTTTTCACACTTATCTTAAATTAATTGCAGATTTTGAATAAATATTTTTAAGCTTTTTTGGGTGTTTTAATTAGAGAAAGAATTGAATAATTTTTTTCTTAAATTCAAATTCATACCGGATAACTATGGCTTATATGTAGATATTAGATGACGGTATTTATGGGCTTTTTGTTTTTTAATTAGAGAACAAAAAATGGATAATTGTTTTTTCATGTTGGATAAATATAGTATATAGATATTAGTTGCGAATGATTAATGTTTATTGAGGTTTATATGGTTTATTGTAGCTTAAAAAAAATAAGAAATTAATAAGAAATTTTTAACATTTTATTTTTATGTTAAGAATGATGTAAGAGAAGGGTTGTGAAATGATCATAGTTTAATAAATTTAAAATGTTAAAAAAGTTAGTAGTGTAATACATATTTTGAAAAATTAGATTGAAAATGAGTTTAAGATGGACAACATGAGTGATTTTCATCTTCAATCTTTTTAGGATAGCTCATAAGAATTAGTAGTTCTTTTATTGGCAATGCTAGAAATAGGAAGTTTCATTCTTTTAAGCTTATGAGAATCAGTTTTGTTTACCAGAATTACTTCTTATATTGGAAATGCAACATAAGTTAAGATAGAAAAATAATTTTGCCTTTTGAGATTGAGTTTGATCACCTCCTTATAATATCTTAGTTCTCTTTCTCCCTTTGGTTCTTTATTGCCCCACAATTTTTACTTAAATTTGGAAACAATAATATTTTTCATATCATCCTTCAAGATGATTTTCTCCTTGATTCTCCAATGGTCCAACCAAGACTCAACATTTTTATGTCATCCTTGCTTCAGCCAAAAGTGGGGTTTTGGCAAGAGTTAGGAGTACTAGGAAACCTCTTGGGGTCTATGTTGTATAGCTTCTTCTTATACATAAGGTATCTAGTCATAGTCATGCTTTCAATGGGGAAAATCCTTACTTAAACAATAATATTTTTCATATTATCTTGCAAGATGATTTTCTCCTTGATTCTCCAATGGTCCAACCAAGACTCAACATTCTTCTGTCATCATTACTTCAGCCAAAAGTGGGGGTTTTGGCAAGAGTTAGGAGTACTAGGAAACCTCTTGGGGTCTATGTTGTATAACTTCTTCTTATACATAAGGTGTCTAGTCATAGCCATGCTTTCAATGGGGAAAATCCTTACTTCAATCAAGAGGATAGGGTAGAAAGTATTTCCTTTAACCATGAGGATGTAGGTTATAAAGTGCTTTTGGATTTGTTCAATCTTCTTCCACTACTTAGTAAGCTTTCGAACCTGTATTTATCATTTTCTTAACCAGAGAATATTTTATTTTGAAGATTTTGTATCATATTTTTCCATAAAATAAAAAATATGAACCATAGAGTGTACTTCAAGTGAAGAAGAATATACTTCTTGTCAGATTTCCTCTAAAAATACATATACGAAACCAGAACCAAAACCACGAATACTTCCTATTAGAAAAAAAAGAATCCAACCGTTGTCTGTGTCGGTATCTTGTCCCCAAGAAACGAAAGAAATATACCATCCCTACACGCTTAATGATAAAATAATTTTAACCAATTTACTACTGAGATTGAAAGCCCTTAAACTTATGCATCATGTCTTGTTCAATGTTCTCCTTTCTTTCATCGATGCTCTCAATTCTCCCATTGTTAAAAACTTTCAAACGCCCTGGTTCACAGTTATGGTTAAAAACTTGCGAATTCCCTAGTTTAGATTCATTTTGCCCGATCTGTGTTGGTTCAATGGATGTAGCCTCACAATCGTGCCATTGACTTGGGTGTCATTTAGAATAGTAGTTGTTTTACCATTGGTTCTCTCAACTCTCCTCTGTAGAAATATACTTCCTGTCGTAATGAAACACCTCAAATCTCCTCTGTAGAAATATACCTCAGAATCATTCATAATCCATGCTCCGATGGTCTTTCTTTTATCGATCTTTTCCTCGTCCATGTCGCTGACCCAGATACCATTCAATGTTTTGATATACATTTTATTGAAATATCATCGTCACATACTGTTGTAATTGATTTTTTTTTGTGTAAGTATTTTTTTTAGAATGTAAATTTTTGTAATTCAGATAATTTTTCTAATAAATTAGATTCCAATTCCAATTTTTATTTTTTAAATGGAGGTTTGGTGGTTTATTATCAAAACTTAAATGAATAATGTAATAAAAAAACACATAAGGGAAATATGTAAAAATTATAAGAAAAATAATAAAATATCTATTGAGATTATCCACACTATTATAAAACATTAAAAAAATAAGAATTAAAAAATAAAATTTAATAAAATATTATTTACAATAATAAAATATTATTGTTATTATATTATTCTTCAACTAAAATAATATAAAAAAATCCAGATAATTTAAGATTATAAGATCATTAATAATAATAATAATAATAAAAGTTTATTAAAAATTATTTTTAATTATTATTTAAATTTGAATAATAATAAAAAAAGTTTATTAAAAATTATTTTTAATTATTATTTAAATTTGTACTATAACCATATGTAAATGTCCAACTACATAGATTCACCATGTAAAACTGTTTAATGAGCCTTTCTCTAAGTAAATCTCCATTTTTTTTGGGTCAAGTAAATGTCCAATTATATAGCTTTGCCTTGTAAAAGGTTTAACTAGCCTTTCCTGAAGAATGGGAGAAATTTCTTATGAGAAATATATTATCATAATTTAGTTCATTAATCAATAAAATATAATTAAAATTAAAATTTAAATTATGTAATTAATCTTTAGTCATTTTATTGTAATTATTTTATTGGAGGTGCTGTTCTCATCCCCCACATCCACAAGCTTTTCAACCAAGCAATCAAGCAAGGGTTCCCTGAACCTTGGACTCAGAGCCTCATTATCCCTATTTTTAAAAGTGGGGATACAAATAACCCCTCTAATAATTGGACAATTATGATTAGCCCTCTCTTAGCCAAGTTATATGGTATTATTTTGGAAAAGAAGTTGAGCATTTGGCTTGAAAGTGAAGCTAAGCAGGCTAAAGGCCAAGCGGGTTTTAGAAGGCAACACTCAACAATGGACCACCTCGTTACGCTTCGGATCATTGTGAAGGAATTCCACAATGATAAATCCAATCTCTTCTGTTGCTTTGTGGACTTTAGAAAGGCTTTCGATATGGTTCCTACAAACAACCTATGGAATATATTAGAAGAGCTAAATGTTCCTTTCGAGCTAAGAGCGGCCGCTATAAGGTTATACGAGAATGTAATTGCCAAGTTAAAGAGCAATGAGGGGTGGTCGAAAGATATTAAGTGTAATATTGGAGTTAAATAAGGTTGCACCCTCTCCCCTACCCTATTTGGCATTTACATCGACAAGCTAGAAGGTTGTTTACAGGAAGTAGGATGTGCTGGCACGATATTAGCTGGGATAGTCATCATCCTTCTTCTCTATGTTGACGATATTGTTCTTCTCGCAAGGTGCCCATCTGATCTTGATAAGCAACTTAGACCTGTTAAGGATTTCTGCTCTACCATGGGTATGTCTGTTAACACTGACAAAACAAAAGTTATGATTATGAAATCCAAGAAGGACACTTACGCTAATTTTATGTATGACAATAGTAACTTGGAGGAAGTGTCTCCTTACAAGTACCTAGGAATTGATATTCATCACAAGCTCAACTGGAACTATAACATTCAGAAAAGGATAAATGGGGGGGTGGAAAGCTTATTTTCGTCTTGAAAATAATTGTAAAACGACAAACCTCGTAATGTGGGATAGAAAGAAGTTCCTCTTTGAAACTTTAGTCACTCCTATTATCTTATATGGATGTGCGGTTTGGGGTTGCAGCATCTCTAGAGAATCTTGGAGAAAGATTGAGCAAATATAGAAGCGTTTTATAACTTATAACCTTAAAATTAAAAGTAATACACCCTATCCTATTCTCCTTATAGAAGTGGATCTTTCCCCTATCGAGAGCCTAGCTATGACTAGGCTTCTGTTGTACAAGCACAAGCTCAATAGCATAGGAGACCATAGACTTCCTAAGATAGCTTTAAATTCCAGCCAAAACCACCTAAGGCTTAAATGAGGTTGGTATAAAGACACCAGGGCCTGGTTAAACCATTCGGAGATCGATGAGAATGTTGCATTGAAAAACATTAATAACATTAAAAAAATTGTTACTTCTAAGTTGAAAGAAAAAATGTGGTGTGAGAAAGATCTAGCAGCTAAAGGAAAATTAAGATATTATAAGGAGGTCATCAACCCCACCCTAGAAGATCAAAAATATCTCTCTATTTTAACAAGCTCAAAGAAGAAAATTAATATAGCCAAGATTAGAACGAACTCTCATGAGCTCCATAGTGAAACAAGTCGTTGGACAGTTCCTAAAATACCATGGATGGAAAGGATCTGCCATCTCTGTGAGAATATGAACATCGAGGATGAAAATCACTTCCTCTTAGAGTGCCCCAAGTACAACCACATTAGAGCTCAATTTCATAATCTTTGTTACAATACTGACCTTTTAAGATGTCAAAATTATAGTGAGCTCGAGAGGCTTCTCTCCAAGCTTTTTGAGCATAGGAATAAAATCTTAAATCAAACTAAATAACTCTTTTATTTAGGTCCGATAGACCAAATATTGGTCTGAGTGGACATTAACCATCGTCATCATCATCATCATCATCATTAAATTTCATTTGATATGAAGTAAAGGAAAAATAGAAATAATTAAGAGAATAGTTTATCAATTACACATACTCAAACCTCAAAGTAGTTTTCTCAACATATAAAGAAATAATTATTTTGCATTAACTTGATAACACCACATAAGATAAGTAAGCATAGATGTTTTAGAGAATAGCCTACATTATATAATATTTATTTGTAGAAATTTTAGGAAAAATGAGGATAGTGAGAATAGACAACAACCATTCATAATTTGTAATATTAGAGTACAAGTTAATAATGTATCTATTTAACATATAAATATAAGTACTTACATTTCTCAAAGGAACCCCTTGCATGGGTAGAAATGTTGTTTTTATGAAATTTATTAATAACCATTAGCATTGAAATTACTAGACTCTTAGTCTTCAAAAATATGACTCTCGACCTTCATTGCCATCTATCCTATATGGCTTTGTATTCTTACATGATTTAATTTTCGTCTTAAAACTGATGTTGAGGATACCATTTTAAAACACTATATTCAATATTACAATTAGAAACCATGTGGTTATGTTTTATGACAATGGAAGACCGTGTTCTAAAGAAAATGGTAAAAGCTCAGTCGGCCAAGAAGGATGGAAAAGCTAAGAGGAAGGCTAAAAGTGGAATAGTCAGACGAGGACGGAAGTCTGGCAAAGAAATAATGGAGCACCTTTTTCAAGCCTACTTGGATGGCACATCCAACCATGTCAAATTCTTGATTTATGGGTGAAAATAATGTGTCACGGAAAAAGAGAAAGAAGAATTAGCCGAGGAAGATATGGATCCAATTTTAACAAGTCCCGGTAACACCTTCTGTTTTGGGGAAAATCACCCTAGAGGTTTGTTGGGTCAAAACCTCCACAGAGCAAGGCATGCCATTCAGAAGGACTCACACACAACCATACTTGAATGCAAAAAACTAGATAACAACGATAGCAGAACTCACCTGGAGTCCTACGTTCGATGTAGATCCCGCGGGGTCCAAACCCCCAGCAACCTTTCTTCCTCCTTCAACCTGGAAAACAAGAAAGAACATGCACGAAAACCTAGTTGTACAACATATATTTCTCCTAAACGTTAGTGTAATCCATGTGAAATATGATATAAACGATAATAATTGCTTAATAATCAATCTTTCCACATATAAAAATAGATACTAACACAGAAGTTCAGGAACAAGACGGTTCTTCATTATTACGAATAGCATGTACAGCAGTAAAGAGTGGAGAGATCACCTGAATCCTTCCACGATCTTCGAGCAGACCGTCATCCGGATTCGTCCCGCCCTTGCCTCGCTAAGAAAGTTTCAAGACTTGTGCACTCGAGATGGCATATAAATGGATGAACATCTCGAGCAAACAAGGGTTTCCTGTATAAATCTGGGAAAGTGCAGGAGGCACGGGGAATCAGACTTGAACTGGGATTCCAACAGAGTATAATGTCTATAAAATTTCTCTCTCCCTTAGGCCATGCACATGAGGGGTTTTTATACTCCCTCAAAGTAGTTTCAGTCAGTTGGAAACAGTTGGCCACGTACTGGGGTGGTTGAACTACTGGAGTAACCATCAACCTAGTCCGAAAATAGGTAATTTATATATATATTTTAATGGTTTTAATGGCATACGCGGAAAAGTACATGTGGACTCGTGTATACACACGGAAAAGTCTGGGCATACCCGCGTATGGGAATTTTAACACTGTTTTTTAGTGAATTTGTTCAAGTCTATAGGAATGGGTGCCCAAAGCCATAAAAGCAATCATGAATCACCTGAGGGTGAAAAATGATGCTATAACAGATGCCCCCCAATATATGAGGTCAGAAGGGGTACATGATGGCCGAAATGTATTATGCACATAGAAAGAACTTCGCAAGGACAAGAGAGGACTTCACCAGATTTCAGCCTGCCAAAAACCAATGAAAGAAAACAGAGAATCAACTCATGCTGAGGTGGGCATACCCATGCTCAGTCAAAAATACATCATAATGGAAAGTACAGAATAGATCCAAAATGTATACAAGTATAGCTGAACTGAAAGTACACAATGAATCATCTGAGCATGGCCCGGAAGTACAAGTCTGAATCAATGTCCAAGAATCACATATATAGAAAGCTGATCAATGATGCTGAAACTGGATGTCTGATCATATAAGTAACGGAATCTCCAAGTACCAAATCATAAGAGGTGGAACAAACGGTACAATCACGCAACTCGGGAGCTAACATATAAGATGCTGCTGTACTGACACTGCAACACATAAGGGTGAACGACATCACTGGCAGAAACTGAATGGACTGTCAAAAGTGAACCGAGAAATGCTGATGCAACCCGATGTCTTCACCGATCACTATGGCACAATTCTACACAATGGGAATAAATGAGCTGAAGTCGACCATGTGAGAAATCGTTGGATTACCGGTCAATGATGTATACCGTTAACCAACGCGAGACAACCCACCAATAATGAAAATGAGCGTCAAGGTGCCCAGTACAATCTAACAAGTGCGAATGAATGAGTTGAAGTCGAACACTTGAAAGAATCTACCAATCAGGAGGCAATGATGAATCCCCACTATCGATAGCGAAGAGTCTGCCACTGATGACTGCAAACCCTAAGGTACTGACAAAAGACTCTAGACCTTATTCCCAGAGCAATGAGTCGGAGTCGATGGGAAAAGATCTGCTGGAAGGAAGGCATTAAGGCATCCCACATCAGTCCAGCGCGAGTGTAACTCGCAGGCCAAGATTTGGAAGGAATCAGACAAAGTAGAGTGACGGAACCAAACTGAAGTACGTTTCCGACATGCACAAGATGAACCTAGCGCATGGAAGAAACCCTCTGAACCAACCAATAATGTAAGCTGACATTGAGGCGAGATATCCACCAATAGGGTCAAATGGAAATCAAGGTACTGCACGAATCCCAAGTGTGATAATGTGTGCTGACGTTGAACACAGGGGAAACCACTCAGTCAAAGACCCATAATGATGATCAAATGCTGAGCACAAGGTCACCTATCAATGATGGAAATCGGGCCAGGGTGCGGCTCTAGGTTTGCTCTCAGAGCAATATGTCGTAGTCGATAAGAGACAAATCCGCCAGCAAGAAGTCAATGGAGACCTTCTCAAACCAGCATGAGCAGAAGACCAAAACATCTGATGTGATAGAACAAGAGACTGACAAGACCGGGAAGGTCGACTAAATAATGAGCCAAGAGACACCGCAGAATGGCCGACTCTGGTTAGACTTCCCTTGAACAAAAGCACGACTCGTGATGACCATGGAAGTAAAAAGTGACACTGTATAAGTCTGTTATGCAGGAGGCAGAACAAACTCTCCATATGATTGGAAGAGATAACCAACCGGGGGAGAACTGACAAGTGAAACAAGGTAAAGGCTAAACCTAGGTCAAAACTAAAACCATCCCAAATGTAGGAAATATATATAAGTATATGTGCTTTGTTCAAGGGCGACAAACTGACTCTGTACTGCCATCAAAACAACGAAGATACATCACGTTCCCGCTCTTTTTGTTATATTTGATTTTTTTGTCTTTTTCATATAATAAGCCCGAAAAAGAATAAAAGAATGCTATGGTACAATGGATAGAACGAGTATCAAGAAACAGATGCACTAGTTCCTGGGATTGGAACGATCCTATGCTCAATGCAAGGTGGCGGAAACTGGTAAGCGATACTCAGAGGAATGTTCCATCCATAGGTAAAAAGGGTGTCAAGTCGCGATAGCTAAGTGCATGCAATGGTTAACTTGTACAGATAGACAAGGTCAAAAGTTGGCTTAAACATTGAGTCCAAATGAAGCCGGCTAAAGGCCAGGATAAACAAGTAGCCAATATGCAATGCAGTAATACAACTCAACAACACTAGGGAGCCTCTAGGGTAATAGCCAGAAAAAATGATAGTGAGGAAGAAGAAGAATGAAGCTTCAACACATAAGTCATGGCGGGACTAAAGAGGACTCCCGAGCCTACATAAAACGCAGCATGGGCAACAAGTGATAGCGAGGAACTAACTAAGAAGCCCATGTAAAGGAAGGCTCTATCATCAAGTCATGATTAAAGAATCGACGAGTGAAATGGGTGTAATACTCATGACCTGATGGGATCGACCCTATGGCAAGTGATCAGTATGGAGACTAGTATGAAAAATGCAACGAAAAGTGGATTCCCTAAACTATATGCCAGTGAAGATCATATACCTGCCATGACGAGTCATCAATCATGGATCAAAAATCGGGAAAAATCTCAAAATCGTCAAAATGTACCTGAAAACATACCAAACTGGGCACTTCCAAGCATCCGGGTTATGCAGCTTAAGATAGATTGAAAAAATAAGCATAACAAATTTTTGCGAAAATTTTCAACTTTTTGGACATAAATAGACAAATTACCTCATATTTGGTTCATTGTTACATTGCTGATTTGGAAAAAAGTGCTCTGGAGAGAAAAACTTCTTTCGTCAAAATAGGAACAATCGACCGTCAAATCGCACCGAATTTGTCAGGTAAGCTCATAAACCATCCTTGCAATTCATTTTGTCCGTTCATAAATTAAAATTTAGTAATTTTCACCGTAGAATCTCTTGCTAAAAATCACGGGTTTGCGCATACGCAGGTTCTTAATGACAAAGTCGCGTATACACGTGACTGTGCACAAAGAAAGTCGTGTATGCGCAGCCCAAAATGAAAAATGCGTAGCTAATGAATGAATTATTGAAATTTTGTAGGAAGACCATATCATGGAGAGAGCATGAACATAGTGCTATTGATCAAGAAGTCATGCGAGATTGAGCATCGTTAAATATTCTTCGGAATTGCGGATTGCTCAAGTTTTTCAAAATGCCAAATATGAAGAGTAATGTCTGGTTGCTCGAAATGCTTGTGAACTATTGGGAACCGGAAGAAGACTGCTTCATCATAGATCAGATTCCCATATGCATCGAAGTGGAAGATATATATTTTATTACTGGACTTTCCCGGAGGGGGGAGCCAGTAGACTTGCACAGGAAGCCCTTGGGAGGGCTAACCGTGGAAGATTACGTCCACGTGTACTGCATAGAGGGTTCCAAGAAAGTGGGAACTCAAATTGCAATCAAAGATTTAAGAGACTTGGACATAAAAATCCTCCTTTTTACCATTGGGAGAGTAGCAGGATCGGCTTCTCTACACCAGGCATCCAGGACGCAAATGAGTATAGCAGTGGAATTCTTAACTCATGTATATGATTGGTGCACAGCTCTACTGATGAATATGAAGCAACAATTGACTTCAATCTGAAAGGCAAAGACAAAACATTTTGGATATGGTACAATTTTTATGACATTCTTCTTCGAGAAGATACCAGCATTGAGACCCAAAGTGATCTCTACCATCAACAGCCCGAGAGACCCAAGAATTGCCCGCTGGGTAGACATGATGAAGAGATTGGGGGGAAGTGAAGTTCCCCGGACCACTTGGGATGATGAGTTCTTCCTTTGGTGGGGAGAACAAATCATCGCTGTGGACGACTATCCCTATGCCAGGATGGACTTTCGTGGCGATCCAAATCTTGTCCTTCCACTAGGCGCGGCATGGGGTGCAGTCGGTAAGTTTGCAATTTTTTGACTTATACAATTTTTTGGATTTTTTCAAATATGTATGAAAAAATTAAAAACAAACATGTTTTTGATTGGATTCATAATGACTTACAATGTAAAAAATGATCATGATACAGATATTGGACCAGTTCGACCTGAGGGTTTCCCGCGACATAAGCGTCGCAGGGGCGAAGCAGATATAGTGGATTCAGACAGGACCCTTTAGGCTGTACAGAGGAACTTGGAGGGACTAACCCGCCAAGTACCTATGGCTGCAGTGGAAGATCTGCCGGAAGCCATCCAGAGACGGGTGGTAGGAGTGCCCCGAGACTGGGTACGGTTATTCCGCCGAGTTGCCACTGTGATCATGTTCTATAGGAACACAACTTCTGGGCAGGGACCTCAGGAGTAGATAGAGATGATGTATCAGAGGACTGTATATTATTTGAGACTGAACATGATCGGGCATAAGCCCAATTTTTGTATGACTTATGGATCCAAATTTTGTAAAGTTTTTTGAACACTCGGATGATATATATACATCGATGTTTGATGTGATGTGATAAATGTATCAAAATGTATAATGTTTTTTATGATTAAATTTTATTGTATGGAATGATTAATATGCCAATCTAGTGCTTGATTAGCTAATGAGTCTGCCATCCAATTGTCAGCTCGAGGAATATGAATGAAAGTTAAAAATTGAAATGATCTTTGTAACAAACGTACCCTCAAGAACAATCGGAGTAAAAATGGATCTCGAACTCGATAAGTATTGTTCAACTGCGACACCACCAGCTGAGAGTCCAAGAAAACTACCAACGAATCAACACCCAAAGATATTGCCTCTGAGAGTAGATAAACAACTGTAGTGTATTCTGCTATGTTATTGGAAGCAGGACCAATGCAGACCCCTCTTGATACTAACAGCTGACCGGATGGATAATGAAGTACCCAAGCCGCGGAAGCTAATTTTCGGGTGTGTCTACTAGCACCATCGGCGAAACCAAAATGACTCATGACATCCAACAGAACCTGCCAAAGCAGATCAAAAACATCACCATCCCATCAAAGATCGAAAAATCAACCAGATATGTACAAAGCAAAACTACTATATACAAAAGCAACATGCCAGGCCGAAGCCTAGGCATAATACTTCTTCAAATAGAGCCCATTTCGGGGCTCCGGAAACTCGTTCCCTTCAAAATCAACCAAGGTATATGCTCCTTTCTTAAGGACTTTTTTAACGATGAAGGGGCCATACCACATAGACTTAAACTTTCCTGCCCCCAGGGCATCTTTTTCTTGGGCATAGACCAAGACAAGGTCACCTTCCGAAAAAACCCTGGGTTTGACCGCCTTATCGTACTGAACTTTAACTCGGTTTTTATGCGCTTCATTCATCGTGGCGGCATCCCGACGTTGCTCATCGAGATGTTCCAGATGAAGAAGTCGTTCTGCCAGACTAGAAGTGTCAGGAAGAAGTTCAACAGCTAATTTAAGAGAAGGAATCTCGCATTCAATAGGAAATACGGATTCCACCCCGTGCACTAGCTGAAACGGAGTAAAGCCAGTTGCAGTTTTCACTGACGTCCTGTATGCCCAAAGTGTAGGATATAGCATAATATGCCAGTTGGATCTAGCTTTATCAATTGTCCTTTGAAGAATTGTCTTCAAGGATTTATTCACGGCTTCCACTTGCCCATTGGCGTGAGGATAATACGGAGATGAATGCTCCTGCTAGAAACCCAATTTGAGAGCCAACTCAGCCATCATGCTATTCTGAAAATGACTGCCATGATTAGTGAAAATCTCTCTAGGAATACCAAAACGAGCAATAACCTGGTTGAAAAGAAAAAGAGCTGCAGTCTCACCATCATTCCCAAAAGTAGGCATAGCCTCGACCCACTTAGTAAAGTAGTCTACTGCTACAATAATGTACTTGTGACCTTTAGCCGAAGGTGGGTTACAAGTAGTATAATCAATACCCCACTTTGTAAAGGGACCGACAGTAATGACTGGAAAAAGCGGAGCTGGATGAGCGTGCATTTTTCGAGTATAAACTTGACACGGATGACACTTTTTGACCGACTCCATACAATCCTTGAAAATTGAAGGCCAAAAGTACCCAGCACGCAAGATCTTTTGGGCTGTAGCAAGCCCAGATAAATGACCACCACAAGCTCCACTGTGGCAATCATTCAGCACAGCCTCGGCTTCTTTGAGAGTTAAGCAACGTCTCAGGATTGAATCAACCCCTCGACGGTATAAAGCATCACCAATAATCAAGTAATTCTTAGCCAAGTGACGCAACTTACGACGCTCATCTTTCGAAAAAGTAGAGGGGAACTTCGCAGTCTGAAGATACACAATGATATCTCCGTACCAAGGATCCTGTGAAGAGATAAGAAACAAATGTTCATCCGGGAAGGATTCATCATAGATCATCTCTTCCCCACAGAGCAACTCGGAGATCAATTCCGCGAAAACCAATGATTTCTTGGACTTGGCAGACATAAAATCAAGATCAAATTCCTGCAAAATCACAATCCATCTATTATATTTGCCCCCAATCACTCGCCTACTGAGGACAAACTGAAATGGATTGGCTGCTGCCAAAACATAAGTTTTTCGTAGAATAATGTAATGCTGGAGTCGCTGCACAACATGAACTGCTGCTAAAGCTAACTTTTCTATCGGAGTGTACCAAAGTTCAGGTCCTACCAATCCTTGACTAAGATAGTAAATAACATGCTCTGTAAGAGCATCATCGTCCTGAACCAAAACCATACCAATAGTAGATTCTGCTGCTGCCAGATACAAAAGGAAATCCCTTCTATAATCAGGTGGACTCAGTAAAGGAGCAAAGGTCAATGCTTTTTTCAAAGAATCAAATGAGTGTTGAGCGAAGTCATCCCAAAGAAATGGAACTCCCTTTTTCAACAATCTCATAAATCCCTTGGTAACTTCAGCATAATTTACGATAAATCTCTGAAGAAAATTAGACTTTCCTTGTAGACTTTGAAGTTGACGGATAGAGGACGGGGGAGGCAACCGAAGTATTGCCTCAACCTTGAAGGGATCTACCCTAATCCCTTCCCTAGACACAATGAATCCCAATAACCGACCGGATGTAACCGCGAAAACGCACTTGTTCAGATTCAACCTAATCTTATAGAAACGACATCGTTCAAATATTTGACGGAGGTGAGTAGGATGATCCATCCTCTTTCGAGAATGAGCAGCTAAATCATCCAAATACGCCTCGATAATCTTTTTGATGTCGTGGAAGGCATATGACATGGCCCGCTGAAAGGTAGCCCCAGCATTTTTAAGACCAAAAGGCATCTTCTTGTAAGCAAAAGTACCCCAAGGACAAATAAAGGCAGTCTTATGCTGATCTTCAGGACGGATAGTAATCTGATTATATCCGGAGAAACCGTCCATGAAGGAGAAAATCTCATTACCGGCACACTCGTCAATGATCTGATCAATAAATGGTGTGGGGTAATTATCTTTAGGACATGCTTTATTAAGGTCTCTGAAATCAATGCAAACTCAAATTGTTCCTTGTTTTTTATCTATGGGAACAGGGTTTGAAACCCATTCAGTCAAAGGAACAGGGAAAATGAATCCCGCCTTAAGCAGCTTCTCCACCTCAGCTTTGATAGCTGCTGCCTTCCTAGGATTGACCGGACGAAGTTTTTGCCTCACAGTCTTAGCGTTTTCGTAAGTCTTGATCTCATGCTGGACAATAGATGGATCTATACTAGGAATTTCCTCATAAGACCAAGCGAATACATCCCTATACTATTTAAAGATCTCGGTGTAAATCTGAATCTCTTCACGGGAACATTTAGCTCCGATGAAGACATTCTCAATAATATTGGGATCCCTGGAAATGTTCACCGGGATAGTAGGAGAAATCACAACCATGTTCCCTTCAGCATAAACCTGTGTTGGTGCTAAAGGGTTCAAGACTGGGCGAACAGGACCAGGAGACTGAGGACTTGGAAAACTTGTTTCAACTTCGCTCAAATCAGGTAAAAAGTAAGACCGATGATGCAAGTCATCCCACAGTCTATCTATACCAGTCATAGCTTCCAGGATGACCTCTTCAGATGGAAGAGTGGAATCAAGGCAATCATGGGCAGAAGAAGAACTAAGTGTCCAAGCCGAAGCCACATCTCCATCCAACTCTTCCGGTGAAAGAGGAGCTGGACTGGATTCTGCAGAGTCAACAATAGACTGATAAGCAATCTTAGCTGCAGACATCAGAAATGTCATTCCACCCACTTGACCTTCCGCTAATGTGGCGGTAGGGGAAGGCAAGGTCCAAGGGTCCGAAAAATAATGAGTTCTGAAGAACTCTCTTCGAAGAGGAGGCTTGGAGGATGAAATTGCATTTATATGTACCATAGGAGGAGGAATATAGAAAGTACCCATCAAGGAAGAATACATTCCAACCCCTAAATTCTCAACAGGCGCCTTAGTATTATCCAACTTTGGAACAGATGAGTCAGTAGACGCATTCGGGTCTACAGGAGGATAGTCCAGTTGATCCACTGTAACAATCCTCCCTTCGCGAGGGAAACAAATAATCCAAAATAATGAGGATGCAATGGCATCCATCTCATAAATCCAGTTTCTCCCCAACAGAAGGTTGTAGTCCAAGCTTGCATCAACTACCTCAACCTCTATATTCACAGTTTTGCCCCCAACACAGATAGGCAAAGCTGGGACAATACCATGCGGTCTGTGAGAATGACCATCAAACGTAGTCAGAAGAGTGGTAGATGGAACAGCTTTGGGAGATCCAATCATCTTCCAACATGTGAGAGACATCACACATGTGGAAGCACCCTCATCAACAACCGTCCGAAAGATGTTGCACTTCTGGTACGATGATTTAATATGAAAATCCATATGATGGGGGAGTCTCTTCTTAAAATTAGACATATCAAAAGTAATCAGAAGAGAATTTTTTGGATCAATAGCCCCAATGGCAGTGAGCAAAGCACTGCGCTGAGCCGGACAAGACTGGAGTACCTCTAAAGCCGACATAGCACAAGGAATCTGCGCCAGATCTTCCACAATCGAGTAGTTCTGGGCAGCCCTAGCATTTGGATTAATCGTTGATCGCTTAGAAGATGCTTTGGGCATCCGAGGCATAGACTCAACAGTAGGCTTCGTAATGTGAAGCAGCTCAGTAGCATCAGGAGTATCCTTAGCTTTCGAAGACTCTTCTCCGCCATAATCACGGGATCTCGTAGTGACATCCACGTGAGCACTCATCATGAATATGTTCGATGGAATTTCCCCTTCCTGGGTGCCCCCAGAGGAAGCCCCAGAATTTTGATTCACGCCAACAACTAGTTGTTGCCCTTGGGGAAAAGGGTTTGTTAACACAGCCTGGGAACTAGAAGAACCCTGTTGAGCTAACAAGCGCTGCGCATCCTGAATTTTAGGGTAAAGGTGTGTAAGATGGTCTCCAGTACATAACTTGCATGGAAACTTCACTTTATTTTTCTCCTTTGGACCCTCACCAACATGCTCGTTGGTTTTATTCGCATTACCCTTCCCATTCTTGCCCTTTTTCTTATTATTTCGTCCCTTCTTCTTCCCTTCGGATTTTTTATTTCCTTTGGGATCAGAAGCTTGGACAACATTTATCGACAAAGATTGGGAAGGCGATGACTCAGCAGGCATAGCCTAACCAGAAGGAGCAGATTGCAAAGACAACTGTTGCAATTGAGTAAGCAGGCTAGCTGCACCACTATTGATCGAGCCGATAAGTCCATCACCATGAGGACCAGGCTTAGTTTTGGATAAATCTAATTTGGAGCGAGGAGCATTGGGAAAATATTTATGGAGGACCCCAGACTGAGAATAGATCAGTTCCAGCTACTGGGCCCTAAAAATAGCCTGCTCCTCGGAAAATACCCCCGACAGGGATACATCTTTAGAAATGTCTGACTGCAGAGATTTCAGAAACCATTCCAAAAGGAATTCTCCTGGAATATGAGCTCTAATAAGCCTCTTCCTTCTGCTCCATTCCTGAATATGGTCAGAAATGTGGGTTGCATCGTCCTGCTTAAAATTATCTAGGAGTTCAGTCCCAAAATCATATCGGACAGGCAACTGGAAATGGTTTAGAAATGTAACAGCCAATTCTCCAAATGTAGCAAAACTGCCCCCAGTTAGCTCAATATACCATTTGGCAGCGTTTCCAGTTAGGGTGCGTTGAAACAATCTCAACCTAATCGAATCATCGATCAGGGAGTTAGAAGAACACCATAAATGGAAAGTGGTGATGTGGTCAGCCGGATCCTCTCCATTCTTACCTTGAAACTTTGGAATGTCTGAGGGTAGTTTGGTCGGGACCGGAGGCCACCCCGGACTGTACCGAATCGGATCATTCGTCAATTTCGACGGATCTGGCAAGTTTAACGTTGCCAGAAAAGGTAAACGAGGCAGAGCCTGAGGATTCCATCCTTGATAGGATGAATTCCCAACATTCTGAAAATAATACCCTAGATTTGAGGAGGCACCAGGTTGCCAGAAAGAACTCGTAGCAAAAGGAGAAGAACCTCCTCCCCACGCAGAGTTACCAGAGACCGGACCAGTTCCCCCGCCTGAAGTATTAAATGAAGAGGAAAGCCCCTGATAGGGGTTCCAGGCATTAGACAGAGGGGGAAAAGTCTAATAGGCACTCGACGAAGGGAAAGAAGCATTCCCTTGGTGACCAGCGTAAAACTGATTCCCTGCCCCCGCTATAGTGAATACAGGGTTCCATCCTGTAAAAGTGGTTGAATTCTGATCGCCAGACCAAGGGTTGAAACTCTGGGTCTAAGAAGTAAACGGAAAGGACCCTAAAGAAGGATTCGAACTAGGAATATGTCTAGTTCCAAAGGGGAACCCTTGAAAAGAAGCTGATCCACTAGCCATGGAAGACATGGGTGTAGATCTAGCTGCAGTAGCGGAAAAGGAAAAAGGAGGAATCCCACTAGTGGGCATTCCAAAACAGAAGGGACCAGATTGAGAAGCATGTGCTTGGTTGAAACCAGAGCCAAACACAGCAGCACTAGAAGCAATCAAAGATATAGCAATAGTGCCCCCTCCTTCAACAGAAGTAGGAGTATGAATGCCTGCAGCACTCACAGCAGAAGCCGCGTTCCCAGTCGTGGCCATCGAAAGGTATGTATAATAAGGAGGATCTTCCGGTCTCTCTGACTCGGGTCCAATGTATTCAACAACGAACGGATAATCAGGAGGAAGAGGAGATGGAAGTGACTTTGAGGGTTCAGACACTTCCCCTACCTATACTTCTTCTTCCTGCGGAAATAATACTCGCGAGGTGAGCGGAGCGCTCCTCTCGGAACCAACACTAGAATCAACTACGAAACCTTCAGACCCTTGTGGAGGATCTCTCTCCACTGTGTCAGATGCCACAGGGTGGTAACCACCTACTAAATTACTCCTACACCTTCTTGAAGAAGGCTCTGGACTCTCGGGAGATAACCCCCGGATTCTCCTCGATCGATGAGGCGCTTGATCAGCCACTTTAACAAATTTTAATTAAATTCAAAAAGTGTAAAGCTAGGCAAGCTAGGAGCAAAGAGCACTCACTACAAAAAATAATCCTTGAGATACAATCAAGCAAACAACCTTCAGGTATTTCCGCTCCGGGTGATTAGGACCGGACACCAAAATAAAAGAAAGCGAAGTATAGGACCTCCCGAAAGTAGTCTGGGATAATTACGGCCCAGGCCTACTAGCGAAGGTATCAGAAATAGTTACGCCGACCTCCTAACGACAGCCTTTGCCGGCTCAAGTACCCAAGCTTCGCAAGGGCACCCCCCAGAAGTACTGTTGAAAGTGATGCGACGTCTGCCCCAGGTACCATGGGTATTCCCCCCCGTAGTCACCTATGTGGAACCTAGGAGTGGCAACTATGGGCACCAATCCATGTTAGAAGCTGGGCGGAATGGTCTTGAGGTCAGATTCAACAAATCAGAGAGGGGGTATCTCTCTTCTCAGCCTTCACTTCCCCTCGCGCTTGACTCTCTGGAGGAGAGCTTTCCCGGTCCACCTAACGGAGTTGGATTTCGCTCAATTAATCAACTTCTATGTTTTGTTTGAGCGGCCTTGGAGAGTTAACTCTCCACTCACATAATCCAAGGCCCTACAACCTAGCTAGTTGGTGTATGACACTTAGAAAACTTGCTAGTTGATTTTAAATTATATCGCTTATTTTAATCGGCTGTTATGTTAAGTCAAAGGGATACGGAAATGAAACTCGTGGTGTTTTGACGCAGAAAAGAAATTAATAAAAACCAAACTACATGAAAATGCAGTAATTGTCTTTCGATGAAAAGCAACTTCTACACAGGTTCTACGAGACTAAAAAATTTTATTTTTCTTTTCAGATAACAAACTCACACTCGCAAAAACTATGAAAATGACTAAATGCTTAAGTGCACCTGATGCAAATCACTAAAAGCATGCAAATTCTAAGATGAAAAATCTCCTAAAGCAGAGAGAAATTTCCCAAAGATCCTTCAGTTTTATCTCTTTTTGGTTGTCCAGAAAGCTAGTTCCCACAATCAGAAGCTCTTAATATAAAGACACCAAAATCGCTTGAAAACAAGAGGAAGAAATCAATGACAATTCCTTTCCAAAATCAAGTCAAAATCCAAAGGCAAGAAATCTCAACAAAGCTTCAAAAGATATAATGAAATGAAAACAAAAATGTAAAAACAAAAGCAAACAACAAAGCAAAATGTTTTTTTTTGAGCTTTTGAGTTTTATAAAAGAAGAGTTCGAAAATACCAAGAAAAACTATCAAATCCCAAGCCAAACAACACTGAATTTCAAGCAAAAACTTCAAAAACACTCCAAATCTTATAAGGATAACTAGTAGCAAGATTTATATGAGCACAAGAAGACACGAAACTCAGTCACTCAGCCTAGAAGAATAGTACAACCTTGCAGTAAACAAAAACTTCAAAGAACCAAGAAAGACTCTTCAAAAGTTGCAACAAGACCTAGTCGACTGAACTCAAGAAAACCAACCAAGAAATGGGAAAAAATTGAAGTGCAAAGCAAGACACAAAGGTAGGAAAGAGTAAATGAGCAGGAGCTCTCTGTTCTGATAAAGCAGAACAGCCAAGAATCCCCAGAAAGAGATCTTGGTACTCGAACCAGAAATGCCAGCACAAGAAACAAGACTTCGCCAAATAAGCTAGTTTTCAATCAAACAAGAGAGAGAAAAGACCAAAGACCACTTTATACACAATCCAGAGGGTACAAAGACACTGCAGGAACAGGTCTCCACAGAGAGACAGGACTAAAAAGCCAAGAAATCCAAAATTTCAAAATCTACCCAGGTATACGCTACTTGACAGTTTGACAACAAGCGCGCATACGCGACTGTGCTAAAGGAAACCCGTGTATACGCGACTACCTTTAACAAAAAATTCATGTATACGCGTCTGTGTACAGACAAATCTGCGTATGCAAAGGTAAATAATAAAAAATAAAAAAGGATCAAGCCTGGATAAGGAACCAAGGCTTCAGTCAGACTGAGAAAGAGTAAACTGGACTGGAAATAAAATCATTGCACCAATCAGATATTCTGATTGGGTTTCAAAACTAGTTCCTACAAGAAAGAAAACAGGAGAAATTAGATTGTGTGTGGAATTTAGAAATCTTAACAAAGTCTCCTTAAAGGATAATTACGCTTTACCTAAAATGGACCACATATTACAAAGGGTAGTAGGTTCTTCAAGGATTTCATTGTTAGATGGTTTTTCAGGATATAACTAGATCCTAATTCAAGAAGAAGACCAAGCTAAAACAACATTTACTACTCCTTTGGGCACTTTTATGTATGTAAAAATGCCCTTTGGACTAATGAATGCAGGAGCAACCTTTCAAAGGGCTATGGACATAGCCTCTGCAAAATAAATACATGAGTTCTTAGTTATTTATTTAGATGACATTACTGTGTTTTCCAAAACAGATAATGAACACTTGGATCATTTGAGACAAGTTTTCATTAAGTGTAGGAAATATGGCATCTCTTTAAATCATAAGAAAAGTCTTTTTGGATTAGAAGAAGGTAAGTTACTTAGACATATAATCTCAAAATAAGGAATTAGGATAGATCCTGCTAGGATAGAAGCAATTCTGAACATCAACCCACTAAGAAACATTAAAGAATTACAAGCTTTTTTAGGTAAGATAAATTTTCTAAGAAGATTCATATCTAATTTAGCTGAGATAATTAGAGAATTAAATAGCATTCTCAAGAAATATTTAGTTCTTAGATGGACTGTTGAGGCTAAACAATCATTTGACTCTATCAAACAAGCCTTAACTAAAACTCCAGTCCTAATAAGTCCTGATTTTAAGAAAAACTTCATGATTTTTTCATTTGCTTCAGAACACACCATTGCTGTAGTTTTACTGCAGAAAAATGATCAATGATTTGAACAACCCATAGCTTTTTTCAGTAAAGCCATTAGAGATTCCTCTTTGAAGTACAATATTATGGAAAAACAAGCCCTAGCCTTGGTTAAGGCCATTAAATACTTCAGAGTTTATATTCTCTACTCACACATTATTGCCTATGTCCCAAATTCTATAGTTAAAGACATTCTTACTCAAGATGGTCCTAATGGAAGAAGAGGTAAGTGGATTTCCACTATCTTAGAATATGACATAGAGATAAAACCCACCAATCTCATTAAAGGTCAAGGATTAGCCAGACTTATAGCCGAATCCAATTGTAATGCCCTAGATATAAATTTTATTTCTCAAGTTGATGATCAGGAAGAGATGGCGACTCCATTGATCAGTGAAGCCTTTTCACACTAACCTTGGTATACAGATATTATATTTGTACTCCAAAACTTACAAGCTCCTCTTGGATTATCTAGAATTAAAGGTAGATTTTTGAAACTTAAAGCAGTAAGATTTTGTATCTTAGATAATGTACTTTTTTTGAGAGATCATAGTTAGAGTTTACTAAATTGTTTACTAAAGGAAGAAGTTGACAAAATACTTGAAGAATTTCATGCAGGTGACTATGGAGGACATTTATACTGGAAGTATACTGCAGACAAGATTCTAAGAGCTGGTTTTTACTGGCCTACCTTGTTTGCTGATGTCAAAAAATATGTTACTTCATGTCATAAGTGCCAAATTTTTTAGGGTAAGAAGAAATTATTACCCCTCCCTTTAAAGCCAATTTCAAATGAAGTGCCATTTCAACAATGGGGTTTAGACTTCATTGGTGAAATTCACCCTCCGTCTTCGGGCCAACATAAGTGGATTTTGATAGCCACTGATTATTTTACCAAGTGGATTGAAGGCATACCCTCCAGATAATCCACTGATACTGTCATTATTTATTTTCTAGAAAACAACATCCTTTCAAGATTTGGGTGCCCGCAAAAGATAATTATTGATAATGCAGCAACTTTCAAATCCAAGAAAATTATTAACTTTTGCCACAAATACCATATTACTCTATGCCACTCTACTGCATATTACCCTCAAGGTAATGGCCTAGCTGAATCCTCCAATAAAAGCCTAGTAAATATCATCAAAAAATTACTTGAAGACGATAAAAAAACTTGGCATAAGAAGTTAGTCAATGCCTTATGGGCAGATATACTTACTACTAAGAAATCCATTGGTACTTCACCTTACCAGCTAGTTTATGGAATGGATGTTGTTTTTCCTTCCTCCCTAGGTGTATCAGTGATGAAAATGATCGAAGAATTACACGTTGAAACAAATGACATCCAAAGTAGGATAAATCAAACTATTTACTTGCAACAAATGAGGGAAGAATTTTATGTCAAATATTAAGTCATTCAGGATAAGATCAAGAAAATCTATGATAAAAAAAATAAAGAGGATGATTTTTACATAGGAGATAAAGTGTTAAAATGGGATTCCATAAGAGAAGACAAAGGAAAACATGGAAAATTTGATTTTCTATGGAAAGGCCTTATGTAATTTATGGATATAGAGGTAATAATTCTTTCTTTTTGAAAGAATTGGATGGAACATATCTGCGAGAAGGACCAGTTAATGGCAGAATGTTGAAGCACTACTACTCACCTGAGTTAACCAATAGTTAGATTTTATTCACTTTGATCATTGTACATATACATTGCAAAGTTTAGATTGGATTGGATATTTCCTTAGCAAAGTTGAATCTTGAAGAGAAGGCCCTAAGCTTTGAAAAGTAAATATCATAAATATGAATAAGTTGTAGATATCAGAAGACATTTACAGCGTTATCTCAGTCAAATTTCAAAAGGCTACTAAGTCTTAGAGTTCTTGATATTTCACCAGGAAATGTCATCCCCATGTGGAGCCATTGTTAGGGTCCTATAATAATAGGGTTCATAAAATTTTGAATTGACTTTGATAAGTCTTGTAAATATGTACATACCTTACATTATACAAATTGTTTTCCCATATTTTGAAAAAATGAAAAATAATAAAAAATCAAAAAGAGGGTAAAAGTCCTAAAAGAAATACCAAAGGACTTAGAAAAACATATACCCAAAAAGAAAAAAGAAATAAGACCTGAATTTGACCAATTCCAAATGCCACTACTTTTACTTTTACAGCAAATAATAATGATTATGTGTAGAGTGTCAATAAATACCATAATCCATGGGGTTAGTGGAGTTGAAGTTGAAAATCATAGAAAATTACAATTTTCAACGTCAAAAAAGGGCAAAAAGTGTTTCCCAACTTCACATTTTCACCCCATGATCAGTTAAACAGTTTAATCTTAACTTTTCATGCTTTCAATTTCATGCTTTAGATAGAGAATAAAGATTTCTCAAACAGTTTAAGCTTGACAAATCAGTAGATAGGCAGAGAATAATGAAGAGATCAACAGTCTAATCTGAGTCCTAGGATGAAATAAGGTAGATCTAGATTAGTTTTATGCTTTGAAAGAAAATATTTTAAGGTTGCAAGCCTAAATACACTTGCAAAATGAAGAAAAAAATGTTAGAAATACAAGTTGGGTAGGTAGAAAGTAGTGGAGCAGTCATGTAAATAATACATCATCGGGAAAAATCACTAATTTCCCCTCCCCTATAAGTATTCAGTATTCTAAGCTATCAGTCAAACAGGCTCAGAGCATTTCTCTGACTTTTGTTTTGACCAGACCCAAGGCTCTATGACTGGTTAGTTAAAAATATTGAGTTCTTATGCTAAATCCTCATTTTTCATCATTTACCCTTCATTCATGTACTAAAACCCCTTTTTCCTAAGTAAAAACACATTCTTACTTAGTAAAATTGCAACCCTAGAGTAATTAACTTCATCCATTCAGAAGCATTCATAAAAACGCACAAAATCACATTTATCCTAAGTATTATTGAAAGATATATAAAGATGAGAAATTTCTTGATTATTTTGTTATATTAGGAGATAATGTGTATTTTGTTTTACATTTCACTCCCCTCTCATATTAACTTTTAACATATTTTATTAAATCCCTAAGAAATACCTTTTCCTAGTTATAAATTTCATTATATCTAATAAAACCCAAAAAACCCACTATTATAAGCTTTTGGCCAAAGTATATTATCCCATGTGCTTAAATGAAAATCCCAAAATAAAAATCCCTTTGGTCTAAAAGATTATCCATATGCAAATATCCCGCCCTATAGTTGTTCAACTATTCAAAAAGTTGAAAAACTATATAATATATACTAATCCGCCCGCTTATTTTTTATTAAAAAACATGTCACAAGGGTTTTAATAAAAACATTAACCCCGCCATATGTTTTAAATCATAATTAATCCCACCGCTATATGTAAATAAAACATTGCATATATGTTTTAAACCTTTGTTCTTTGATTATATTATAAAGGTTTAAAAGCATATTAAACCATTCCACTGTTGTTAAACCAACCCTATCCCACCTTTCCGTTCCATGCACCTCCCGAAGCAATCCTAGCCGTCCGTGTTAAAGGTTTTAATATGACGGTTGATGATGAATATCGCAGAGAAAAAGTGCCTGACCGCTCCATTACAATATCCATGCGAAAAAATTTGTTTTGCACTGACCCCTCCCCTCCACGTGGCTCTTTTTGTTTGGATCGCGTGACTTTGATCAAAAACTTTTTACCACTCAAAATGAACGCAATAAACTATCGGTTTTATGCGTCTGTGTAAATTGAAAACCGTTTCTCGCCTGATGCGACCTCTAATTAATGTTGAGGGTTAATGTGATTGAATGTTTTAATAAAACCTTTTTTATGTATTTTTCCACCTGTATGTCACGTTTAAACCAATATCCACCCTCCCTGACTGTGTAAAGCTTAAAAGAGCCCCCGATAGCCACTTTCTACCATTTTTACACCCAGAATCTCCTAAATTCACCAAAGAAACCTGAAAGAATTGTTGAGGAGATGCACTTGCTCCGTATCAACCACTGAAGATTCAATTCGACCAGAAGATTGCAGAAAACCCTGTTAAAACCAATACCTATGTCAAAAATAGCTATTTTTCTGAAAATTAAACCTGTAATTCAATTAAAAACATGTTAAAAGAAAAAAATTAGTTAAAAATCAAGAAATTGATTAATTTCAATTGCCCAAAAGTCCCAAAAACAGGCAAAACCTTGGCAAAATTTTCCCAGGAACCCTAGTTGTCTGTTGCGCACCATTTTTAAGGAAATTTATCAGTTTTTCACAGTTATTGACCAAATTCAAGCTCTAAAAGCTATAAATCCTCTGCAGGTGCCCTATATCTTCTGAAAAACCTTTTTCATGAAATTTTGAGCCCAATTGTAGTCAAGAGACTCAGAAAACCCTTGTTTTCTGTGTTTGACCAGCTTTTAGCCTTAAAACCTCATTTGAGAGACCCAATTGACCATAAAAGCCAGAGAAGCATTTTATCTTGCTGAAATTTCCTAATCCATCCTCTGTTATAGTAAAATTGGCTCTGAAAACAGTTTAAGCTTGCAGAAGCCTATAAAGATGCCTAAAAGACAGAGTGGAAACAAATCTGAAGGTTCAAAAACTCTTAAAGTTGTTCTTTCCATGACTCCAAATACTGCCATTGTAGTCAACCCATTGTAGCCCCCAGTTTTTGATATTGAGCATATTCCTCTAGCAGACATTGACTACAAAATAGCTAATCCTATAGTTGAGTTCAATTTGTTAGATATACACAGCTGGTGTTTGTTATGAATCTAATTCATAACTTAAGTATTAAATATAGTCATTAATAGAATAAATAGAAATAAATGTAATTACTAACTAATCAGTTAGGATTATGTTAAATAGTCATTAGGTTAATGAAAAGGCATGTCTAAAAGACATGCCCATTCGTGAAAAGGTACCTGCATGGGTATAAAAGCGGGACCTCATTGTAATCATTCAACCATGTCATATCATATCAATAAAATATTTATTATTATAAATACCTCGTGTATTTTTATAATTAAAGCTGCTTTTGCTCTTAAATCTACAAGCATACAAGTCTTACTGCTACAGTATTCAAAACTAGGAATTCTGCTGCTACAGTGTTTTGAAAAATCCCTAGATGAGCAAGAAGATGTTCATATTTGGGAATCCAATTTGCCCAAATATGTAGTCCCCCTGACTCATCCTTGTCAAGAAGTTATCAGACTATGTCACCAATACTACATCCCTGAACAGAGAGCTATTGTCAATGCAAATAAATAGGTCCTATTTACCATTACAGCAAAGTCTATAAACCAGATCTTGCAACTTCAATCAAACCCTCAACCAGTCCTATTATCCATTGAAGCCCTCACTAAGTTATACATTAACTTAGACTTTCCTAAAAGGTTTATGATCTTCGAGACTTTCATGCCTCTACATGTTGAAATTCCAAAATTGAACCCTCCATATTCCACTGCCAAGTTCCTTGAAGTTTCAAGGCCTGTTATCTCCATGCTTTCCTTTATACTTGGGTATTTCACCAATGAACATACTAATGAGTCAAAATTGGGATTTTTGTCTACATTTTCTCTAGGACAGTCACCCTCAATCATATTTGACTATGTTGGTTTTATAGCTGATAGCATTCACTATCAATTGTCTAATTTGCAGCTGGAAGGGGTATTCAAATATACCTCTTATCTTTTACACTTGTTTCTATTCTTTCAATCAGAGAACTTTCCTATTTCACTTCAGAAATTGGATATAGAAGGAAAACCTCTATTAGTTGTCTTCTGGACATCTATACTTAGAAGAGAAGGGACATAATTCAGTTATTTAGACTTTGCTGAGTTGTTTGTGCATCCATTGACCACCATCTTAACAAAAGCAGAACAACCTAGAATCAGTGAGGAAATTAAGAGAATTTTGTGGCTATCAGAGCAAAGAAAAGTAGGAGATTGGTATTTATCTAAAGAATTCATTGAAATCAGAGTTTTTGGTTCTAACTTATGACCCTACAAGTTACCTAAGCATCCATCTATGAGGATCTTTGCCTTAGAAATACATTAGGAAGATCCTGAATTCAGATTCAATTAATTTTATGGCAGCCAAGAAAAAGGCTCAGTTTAAACTAAAAAATCAAATTGGGCCTTTCATATGTAATCAAAGAGAAGCAGAAAATGAAGCAGCAAGTCAATTACATGAATACAAATTAGAAGAAAGCTTTCCATGGAACTATGATCCACAAGGGATCTGAAGTAAACTAAGGGTAAAATGTAAATTGACACCCTTTATCCATGAGTCAAAGCCAGATGTAGAGAAATTTGCTAATCAAATTGAGTGGATTGACAATACTTTAACAGAGGTAGTAAAGCAGAGGAATACTAGTAATCCTTTGGAAGTTGCCAAACAGCCATAACCATCCACAAAAATAAATAGAGAAGAAGGATCTTATACGTCAGAAACTACCACAGAGAAAAAATTTAAAATCATTTACAATAAGAGGCCTAAACTAGATACATCAGCTAAAGGCAAATTGGATACATCAGCTAAAGGCAAAGTAACAATTGATGTTGAGGAAAAAAAACCTTTGAACACCAACACTACACAGACAGAGACCAATGTAGCCACTATAATCATCAGTGAGCCAAATCAGAATCAGGAATAGTTGAATAATGAAGATGCAAAAATAATGGAGAAGCAACATAGTATGGAGGCTTCCTCCTCACACTCAGCTGAGGAGAAGGATTTATATATCAAGGAAAAATACAAGCAAATCAAATTAAAGAATGAGGAAATCAAAATTGAAATATATTCTCAGTTTTTGAAGCAGAAGCCTGGTAACCAAAACAGATTCCTATCAGCCTTTGATTATTCAACTCAAAAATTGATTATGTCAATTTTACAGCCCACTATACCACTGCCAAAGATAGTGGCTGATTATAAAAAGGTTGATGGAAATAGCCACAGATAAAATCCATGAGTTGGATCAGATTGAATTTCACAGGCAAACATCACAGATGCTCTATTCCACAGTGACCACAAAAGCTATGAGTGCTCACAGACTTCAAAATACAATCTCTAGTATGCAGGACCAAATGAAAATGGATAAAGATTCACTATATGCAAAATATCTAAGGATAAAGGCCTTATAAGAGTTAGTATTATAGGTAGGATATGATCCTACAAACATAAAGCAACTGAAGCATTAGTCAAAAAGAAAAATGAGGACATTGCTGCCTTAAGGAAACAGCTCAAGCTTCCTCAAGGAGAGCATCCTCAAACAAAGGAAGTTTGCAGGATCAAAAAGAGAAAGATGAAATGATGGGCTTGATACTTCAACTAACAGCTCAAATCAAAGAAATGGAAGTAAAAATGGACCAAGTTGTCCAAGAAAAGGAAACAGTTAAGGAACCAGTCATTCCCACTGTTATCCCAGTCATCACAGCAGTAGTACCATCTACTTTAGGAGAGAAATTGGCACCTAAAGAGCCACTGGCCACTGCAGTGCCAGTAACATCTTCAACTACTTCAGTAAATCAATCCTCTACAATAGTGTTGCCACCTACAGATGGAAGCAGTCAACTAGTAAAGGAAATGGAGGAAATGTCCTTGAAGACCATTGAAATCAATAGATTGACTAAGATAATTGAAAATCTTGAGAAGACAAGCAAAGCAGCTCAGATAGATGCCAAAATACATGAACAGAATTCTCACAGTTTGAGTGAAGAGGTAAAGAAGCTCCAAAAAGAGTTAACTCTCAAGGATCAAATATCATATATTAAAAATGACTTATGGAATAATGTAATTGAAGCCATTCATGATGTTTGGCCATCAATTCAAGTAATTTTTGAGCAGATAGAGTTACTACTGGTAGCTTAGGCAGAGATCCAAAAGACACAAGAAGAATTGGCAGATAAACCAAAACAGGATGTTAGGTTAATCAATTTCCTAAACAACAAGAACAGACAGCAACTTGAAGAGTTAAAGATGAATGATAGAACAACCACAATCCTAGAAATTAGGAAAGTAACCACTAAAAGAAATCTAATGAGGCAGCTTGAGGAGAAATGTGAAGGAATGAACATTGTTGTCACTAGATTCATGGTCAAATTCACTAACTTAAGGCAAAAAGTACTTCCAGATATTATGGTGATTAATGACAAGTTAATGCCACAAAATGGTTATGACAAAAAGATCAGAGAACATGCCAAAGAATAGGTGAACAAGCCAACAGGCCAAGGTATTCCCACAGGGAAAGTATTGCTAAAAAGTTTTGAAGATTTGTTTTACTTGCAGTATGAAATCAAAAATTTGTTTGTCATCAAACCCACATTTTCAAGATACATCGAGGCTGATGAAAATTTTAGGAAACTCAAGAATATTAGAATTCCTAAAAATTAGGAGTGGCAGGCATTGACTGATTTGTTATAAAGAAATAAAGGCAAAATCATGAAGAAGAAAAATTATGTTTGCTGATTTCACAGTAAAAACAGATTTTTACAGTAAGAAGGCAGTTTTACTGAAGGAAAAGAGTATCAAAAGTTAAATAGGATCAGTGTTAAAGAGTATCAGTGAAGGAAACTAGATTATGAAAAATATCTAAAAAGGCCAATAGAGAGGACACATAAGCAACCAATTGCTTCTTATCTTAAAACTACTTCTATTTATTTTGAATAAAATAGGATAGCTTTCTAGTTTGTTGAGCAAGCTACCACTATTATTGTTGTAAAAGATTTAATTTTCTTAAGTTTATTCCTAGAAGTCATCTATGATATTTTGTAAAACATTTTATATAAATACTTCACTCTTGGAAGTATTTTTGGTGTGGAATAAAATTGCTGGAGATTACTATAGATATTTTGTTGACTTGAAGGCTTTGGATTTCGATTTTGAGTAGCAGAGTGGATCAACTATTTGGCATAATACTTCAGGATCCCTGTGATAAGCTATTTGGAGTGAAGTACTCTCTAAAACTTGTCATTATTATTCTTCTTTGTTAAATGCATACATCTGTGTTTTAATTCTAAATCTGAATGTATAACTAGGAGTGTTACTACAAGACATGTGAATAGCACCCTATTTTTAACTAGTTATCATTTCTTTATTTTCTTCTGATTTCCGATGTAGGGAACCCTTAATTGCTTCCTCTCCTGTTTGACCGCTATCTTCTACTTCCCTTTTCCGGATTTAATGATTCTTAAGTGCCCTTTATTCCGATCATACCATCTCAAAAACCATTTTTTCCAAGATCTCCAAGGGTTATCTACCTTGCCCTGCAGACATTTGACCTTTTAGGCTTTGATCCTAGTTCTGTTAGCTTGACTTAGACTCCATAGCCCAATGGACAAGTAGATTTCCCTCTATCTACCCTCCAAGTGAAATTTTCCCACTAAATCCAACAAAACAAAACCAAATCCGCACTTTAATAACTAGCCTAATATTCAAAACTAAAATAAGGTTAAATCTTAAAGAGAGAGCCCTCTCTGAACCCTAGGAAGGCTAGATCCTAGAGTTTGAAGTAGGTTTGTGGTTACCTCTAGTATTCTTTGACTAAAAAGCAAAATCCCACAACTTAAGAATTTACTGGAGTGATAATACCCCCTTCATTTTTGGGTCTGCAGAATTTTTCCCATGCCACAAGGGTCCATTTTCCTTTATTTTCTTTTTATTTCCATAAAAAATCTCTTTGGATGATCTTGAGTTGATTGGAGAGATATTTGGGTGTGGAAATGGCAGAGTACTGGCATTGCGAGATAGCTTGGAGTACTGATTTGACAAGGACTAATCGACCAGCAAGATTCAGAGATCTGAAGGTCCAATTTGAAATCTTATTCTTCAGTTTTGTTACGAGAGATTCCCAATTTTCCTTTGCAAGAGGTCTGTCAGTTAGGGTAACTCCAAGGTATTTGGAAGGGAAGGAGCTAAGCTTGAATCCCAAAAATTTTGCAATTTTGTGTTGAATGGGGAAAGAGGTATTCAAGAAGAAGATTTTGGTTTTGGCCATGTTTATGAAAGTGCCAGAGGCTTGGGAAAAATCTGAGAGGATGGCCTGAAAGGCCCGGGCTTCTTTGATAGTGGGAGAGCCCATTTTCAGAGTGTCATCAACGAATTGCTAGTGAGTGGAAGGGGGAGTGGAGGGGTAGATTTTTATTCCAGATATTCTGCGACTTGAGGAGGCGGTCATTATAGAATGACTGAGACCTTTCGCCATTATGAAAAAAAGGAAAGGAGAGAGGGGGTCTCCTTGCCTAATTCCTCGAGATAGACTGATGATGGAGGAGGGGGAACCATTGAGAAGAATGGAGAAGAAGGCTCTTGAAACCATGGACATTATCCATTTTATGCATTATTTGTTAAAAGCGAAAGTTTCCAGCACTTTTCTGATATAGTTCCAGCTGATTTTATCGAAATCCTTGGACATATCTAGCTGAATGAACATTCCTGGTTTCTTCTGCTCCTTGAGAGAATGAATGATTCCTGTGAGAGGATAATGCTATCCAAAAAAAATTTGCCTTCCACATAGCCAGTTTGTTGAGGGGAGATGAGGAGGGGCAGAATATTTTTGATGCGATTTTCAAAAACCTTGGACATGATTTTGTAAATAACATTACAAAATGCAATAGGCCAGAATTGATCAGGGGATTCAACATTTTTTGATTTGGGGATGAGGGTGAGGAAAGTGGCATTGAGGGCTTTTAAGATAGAGTTTTGTATGCGGGATTCTTCCACAAGGTCGTGAACCTCCAGCTTTAGCAATGGCCAGCAAGCGTTAAAGAAGTCAATGGTGAATCCGTCTGGTCCCGGCATTTTACCATTGGGCATGGTCTTGACCGCCTCTTCAACTTCGTTCAGATAAAATTTCCTTATGAGCATTTGGTTGTGCTCCTTCGTTAGGATAGTTGGGATTTTTTTTGGTAATATTCTCAATTTCCTCCCCATTGGCATTGTTGGGCTCAGTGAGGAGATCTCCAAAATACTCGTTGAGCTCCTCTTCTATTTCTCTGTGAGTGTCGAGGATATTTCGTTGCTGATTTTTGAGGCTTAAGATTCTATTGTGTTTCCTATGTTGGATCATGGAGCGGTGGAAGAATGTTGTGTTCTTCTCCCCCTCTTTTAACCATATAACCCTCGATTTTTGGTGCCATCATGCTTCCTCTTGGGCAACCCTTTCTTCCCAACTTTTATGTAGCTTTAATTCTTCTTGCTTTCTTTGCTTAGTCATCCCATTGTTGATGATGTTATGTTGTAAAGATTCCATTTTAAGTTCTAGCAATTTCTTTTCCGCAATGATGTCTCCAAAGGTGTTTTTATTCTAGAGTCTGAGTTCAGATTTGATAAATTTTAGTTTCTGCTGAGATTTTTACATTTTGTTGCCTTGGGTGGGTTGGGGGGTGTTCCACCATTCTTTATTTTTTTCCATGAAGTCAGGATGATTGATCCAAAAGGATTCAAATCTGAAGGGCTTATTTTTGGGTCCTTTTGGTAACATGATTTTTAGAACAATGGGCCAGTGATCGGAGCCCACCTGGGGAGCAATGCTTGCCTCAGTTTCCAAGGAGCTGAGGTACAGGTCTTCAGAGAGAAGGAATCTATCAATCTTGGAGGCTATCTGCCTATCACCGCATCTTATATTATTCCAAGTAAAAGAGCCATTTTTGGTGGGGATGTCTATGAGTCTGAGAGCATCAATAAGGGCCTGGAAGGTTGTTGAGTCTTTGTCCAGTTTTCTGAGGCCAACTCTGTTCTCCCGAATATTGATTATCATGTTGAAGTCTCTAGCCAGGATACTGAGGGGATGGTTGAAGGAGCTGAGATGCTTTTTTAACCTAATTAACCAAGCAAGTATTTCAGTGACTGAATGAGGAGCATAAACATTGGTGACACAAATATTTTTCCGTGGTTCCGGTGATTTTAAGAACAATGGTAAGGGCGAATTTGGAGGCAACAGATTCAGAGAGGTGAAAGCGGTAGCCCTTCCAAAATTTGGAAAGCCCTCCGCAGTGCCCAAGGCTGAGATAGCTACATGGCTATATTGATTTTTGAAGCAGGATTTTTGTATTAATTCCATTGAGTTTAGATAACTCTTTGTTTCTTGGAGCATAACAATATCCGGTTTATCAGAGGCTATTCTAGATTTTAGAATTATTTTCTTACCAGGACTATTTAGTCCTCTAATATTCTAGGATGTACAAATCATTGATAAATTTCTGGGGATAAGGTGATTTATCTTACCTTTCCTTCATTGACGAGGCGACCTCCTAGCTCCTAGAGGAGTTGGCAAGTGGACTTCTGGCCTCTTTTTATGTTTTCCCTTTTGGAAAAATTTTCCCTGCATTTAAGTTGACCATTATTATGCTTTCTACGCCTTTTTCCTTTTTTTGGTGCTCTTGGTTCTGATGCATTCCTTCCTATATTAGGAAGGTCTCTTCAATTTTTTTGATTTGCTCTCGAGTAATGGCCTCTATTCCATTTTTGTTCCATTCCTTTGCGATTTTTTGGAGGTCCATTCCCATTATTACTTCCTCAATCTTGTTTTCCTCTAGGGTGGGTGCATCCTGTACTTGCTCCATTTCTGTATATTCTTGGTATTGTATTCTTTCTCGCATGATGTTGTTTTAAGCTTCGGTTTCCATGATGTTGTTTTCTGTCGAGTTTTCTTATGGCCTGTGCGCTTCTTTGCTTGTGCTTTGTTGGCCTAGCTCCTCTTGGATTGTATTTAGAGCTTCAAACTTATTTTGTTGGGAGAGCATGGGAGGGTATTTCTTTGTGTATGCTCTTTTTTTTTGTTTGTTTTTTTTTCCTGCCCTAGTGTATCCTTGGTCATCTTTTTCTCGTGCTTGATCTTCTTTTGTTGGAGCTTTGTTTTGGGGAAAGTCTCGAAAGAGATATCCATGCTCATGGAATTTCCTACATATGAAAGGTATGTGCTCATAGTCGATGTTTTGAGACTAGATTTCATCCCTCTAGTTTAATCTTATCGGTTTTGGTAAAGCCCCTGAGACATATACATATGCACAGATCCTGACATAGGAAATGTAGTGCCCATTCTTGGTGCCCTATGACATTTTTATATAGTCTCCTAGCTCATCTCCTACGGCCTTCAAAACATATGGTGCCCAATAATTTGTTGGCGGAGAATATAGCCAAATCCAAACTGGAACCCTAGTAAAGTCTTCTTTATCCGGGGTGAAATTTTCCTTCCAGAATCTCATATACAGACCAACCGAGTTGAAGAAGTAGGGACCTCCTAAAAATATTTTGTCGCAGTCTTCCAGGTTGGTGAAGACTACTATGAAGAAGCCCTTGGATCCTTGTTGTAGATCAATCTCTCCTTTTGGGTTCCATTTAGCATGGATCCATCCTTTTAAGGCTCGTTCCGTGGGCCATATGCCCATAAATTCGCAGATGATCACGTGCTTCTACATATACTTTTTGTACACTGCCACATCAGGGTCCTGGACGATTATTTCCGGAGTTTTCTTAGCTTTTGGATTGCATGTGTTTAGTTTCTTTGTTCATTCTTTGGAGGTTGTCTCTTCATTCTCTTCCTCTCCGGTAGCAACCGATGGGAGAGGAGTCTGATTATTTGGTGTGGTTGTTGTTGAAGTGCTCATTGCATCCTTTCCATGGCTCTGTAGAGAAGTTGTAGAAGCAAGATCAGGGTTCGGGCGAGCAAAAGCAAAGCTGGAGGTAAGGTGGGTGAAGAAGGATACATTGGCTTTGGAAGAGCTTCCTACAGTGAGATCTCTGCAGGATGGAGCTGGCAGGCCTCCATCTTGCTCCATAGAGGAATCACGGGGTGAGCTCATGCAGGTCCTGCGGCGGCAGGGGCCGGTGCCACTGAACGAAACTGCGCGCAACGTCAAGTTAGGTCAGAACAATAACCATAAGTCGGAGCTTTTTTTTTTTGAGATACAAATATTACGCAAACACCAAAAAATTATATCTATTCTTAATAACTATTTAGAAATATAATAATTATGAAAATTATTATGGAAAATCGGATCTCGAAAACCTAAAATTATATCTATTCCCAGTAACTATTGAGAAATAAATATAATAATTATGAAAACCGAATCATCCACTAGATTTGCATTCTTACAACATGTGTCATCTAAATGTTTTCCTTTTAATCCAATTAATGCACGTACGGAACAGAATAAATACCTTCTGCCGCTATCACGCTAGCTGGAAAACCAAATATTACATAATGGGGCACGTCACGCTATGGTTTCATACGCAGCTAAGAAAAGTGAAAAGAATGTTTTATAAAGCCAAATTCAACACGTATCCATTTGAAAACAAATGTTTTTGGTGTTTTATTTTCAAACTTCGCCACCTCAACCCGATAATGGTTTTCCTCGAAAATGTATAGGAAAGCACCTCAAAATTTTAATTGAAATCTTAAGGTCAGACATTCAGTCATCAAATACCAATACCCTACCTCCACATGACTTTTGTGGTACAGCCGGACTTTAATATAGGTGGGTCATCTTGACTATGTGTAATTATCGTGGTGATACTCTATTTAAAAATTAGTTGGATTTTTCGAAATATATATTACTTATTTTAAATTGATTACTTTTGTTACGTGATTTATTGGATGTTTTTATCCAGCATGTAGAAATATAAGAATATTTCTTCTGACAAAAAAAAAAAATATAAGAATATTGTATTATAAATTTATACGAATATTTTAGTAATGTAAAAAATATATATTTAAATTTATTGTGTAATTTAGAAATTTTATGGTATTTTTTATCATTTTTAAGTATATGTTTAAATAAGTTTGGTCTAAAATTAAAATGATATATTTGAATTCCCCGGATGCGGGTGGAAAAGGCGAGAGTTTAAGTTGATGGGATGGGGGTGGAGTCGGGATTACGCGCCACCCTGCCACCCTCGCGAGCTAGAGGACGAAGGTAATTTAATTTTGGTTGTGTGTTGTGTTATGACATTTATGCACAGCACTCGGTAACAATCCTATGTTCGACTCTCGAAAACGATTCGAGCAAGATGCGCGATGATTCGACCCTACAGTCAATTAAATGCGAGGTCCTTGGCTCTGGATTCTTCGGTACCTTTGGAGATATTATGGAGAATTTCATTGATATGGAGGATGTTCCCATGCCTTTTGTACTGGGAAATGTTCTCCCGGGATGCCGGTATCTCTTGCAAGCGCACTTCCCATCGGTAAGAGAAGCGGGTTTGAACTGCTGTCTTGATCTCGGTAACAATTTTCACCTCTCTCTCGTCGGTAATTGCATGCTCGCGTCCTTCTCGTTGCTTCCTCACGCGTTGGTCTCGCCCCTAGGCGGGCTTTTTCTCCACATCCCCGATATCCCCATTGAGTCTATTCTCATGCGCGCCTCCGTGCATCAAATGCGATGCCGCGAGGCTCCTCTCGTGGCGGGCCGTGACGTCCTTCACCGCTCCTAACACCTCCTCGTCATCTTCTTCTCATGAGAATAGTCAATCCGAGCTCCTCGTGGTCGTAGGCTTCGCTCTCGGTCGTTGCCCGGGCTCCCCTTTTCCTTCTCCTCCCCATGCACGGACTCATCGCGCATTTCTCCTTCATCGATTCTCTCGGCCGACCTCGTGTCACCGCCTCCATCACGGTTGCCTTTCATGAAGAACCTCGGAGCGTGGATCCCATTTACGGCACGGTGTTGTCCTCCGCATGCGGGAAGGGTTGTTGCACAATGATAATTTGAATTTGCGAGGGATTTGGCGGCTCACGCCCGGCAGGGCGGATGATGGAAATCTCTGAGCTCGAAGGTCAAGAGGCGGGATCTTTGAAAGCCGGTGGTCAAGCGAGCGAGGGGTAGGCTGTTGGTGGTCTTATGAGCCCGGAGCGGGAACACTGCTCGATCTCGTTAGCGGAGGGATGGTTCCTCCTTCGATCGGGAAGGTAATCCATTCAATTGCGGACTTTGTACGATGTAGATGGGAACCCCGATGAATTCACAGTGCGTGGTCGTTGAAGAAGCTCCCGATGAGTAGTTCCACCCTCTCCTCTTGCTTTTTGTGCACTGGCTCGGCCCTCACTACGGGCTCTGTTCTTGTTTGTCTCAATGTCTATGTTATCATCTTGTTATGTCAATGTTTAGCCTACCTTTCGGTTTGTTATCGGCTTTGTGATCCAAAAATTGGTGTTTATATCTCCCCCTACGAGGGATTTTTTCGTGAATATTGTTTTGTCACTCGGTTTCCCTTCTACAGGCGGTGTTCCTCGGGAGTTTTTTGTTCAAATGCCACCGCATAGGGCAATGTTCGAGCTACGCTTTGCTCGTAAATATTTTTTTCTCTAATAGAATAGTTTTACTTAGAAAAAAAAATGATATATTTGAATTATTAGATTTATATAAATTAATTTGAAAATTAGTTTGTTTTTTTCTAAATTTATATTATTTATTTTAAATTGATTATTTTTGTTATGTGATTTATTTAATTATTTTATAAAAATATTGTATTATAAATTTATAGAAATATTTTAGTAATTTACAACAATATTTTAAAAATTTATTGTATAATTTAGAAATTTTAAAGTATTTTTTAAATATTTTTAAGTATATGTTTAAATAAGTTGAGTCATTAAAATAATATCTTTGAATTATTAGATTTATATAAATTAATTATTTTGGATTATTAAAACCTTGAATTTGTTTGTATACTCAAAAAACACATTTCAAATAAATTAAAATACTGATCTCAACAAAAATTAAATCCCTAGATTCTGATGAAAAAGTAAAAACATAAACTATGAGAAGCACCTCAGCTGTCAAGATTCACTAGTAAAAGCAAGATTCACGAGTAAAAACATAAACAATGGAAGTAGCGCAACTGTCCAGATTCACATTGATAATTTTTGTTAACGTTACTTGACAGGGCTTAATAACTATCATATAAATTTCAGAAAATTTCTTTAACAATAATGTTATGTGATATTTAATAACAACAATAATATTGTTATGTGATATTTAATAACGACAATAATTATATGTTTTAATTACCGATTTTCACCCAAAATAAACCAAAAAAAATACGAAACACTATTAATTTCTATACATAAAATATATTCACCCCAGCATTACTAACCAAACACCCGGAAAACCCCTTTTTTTTTCGAATTACAAAAAGCATTTTTTGAACTCATTGTCATATCTATTCTTTCTTTTCTTTCAAGATAAACGTGAACAGAAAATATAGATTGTGGGTCAAACGTGAAGGGAAAATATATTCCCGGTGAGTGAATATGTGATTGTCAATTGTTGAAGCTTGAAGCTTATGCTATCTAATGCCATTTTTTTCGGGAGTTTTATTTGTCCTCTTTCTGGTCAATATGTGGTTAGGGATTAGGAAGTCGATATTTTGTTAAATATTTTCTTTAATGGTTTGTTTTCTTTAATGGTTTTGGGGTGGATAAGTATTATCCTTTTAATAGTGACTCTCATTTGGTTGTTTAGAAAAAATAATTTATAATAATTGCGGTGGTTTATAAACTTGTTTTTATTTATATAATGTTAATGGTTTTTTATAATTCTATGTAGTTAAGGTTGAGATAAGTGTAATATGTGTGAATTAATCAACAGATAAGTTACGGTGAATAAATATAAAAGATAATATAATTTATTTTATTATAAATTAAAAAGAAATAATTAAAGTATATGAAAATTACTAATTTTTTATTATTGAAAACAAAAAAGTTAATTATATAATATAATTATTAAGAGTGAGTTTTATAAAAATTTGATTAAGAATACATAATATCACAAAAAAATACAAAATACAATTTAAAAAAATATGCATAGATATTATAATAATTTACAAATTACAACAATAAGATACTTACATCTAATGATGATAAACAATGAAATTTTTTAGATACTCAAACTAAATGTAATATTCTAAACAACCAGATTTTTATGATTCATTATATATGGTGATATTTTTGTAAAACTATGTATAGTTTTAAGGATTTTGTATATTCTTCATAAGAGTTTGTTTATTCAAACCGATTCCATCTTATAAAATTTGAGTAAAACATTTTTTAAAAATAAAAAGGAAATTGACAAAACTTAACCCTTATCATTTTCCCATGAACTTAATTTTTCTAATGATATGTTATTTTTTATTTTATTTATATTTTAAACTATTGGGAGATCGAAGAGAATGTTGCATTGCAAAACATTAATAACATTAAAAAAAATTGTTACTTCTAAGTTCAAAGAAAAAACATGGCGTGAGAAAGATCTAGCAAACTAAAAGAAAATTAAGATATTATAAGGAGGTCATCAACCCCACCCCTAGAAGATCGAAAATTATCTCTCTATTTTTAATTAGCTCAAAAAATAAAATTCATATAGCCAAGATTAGAACGAACTCTCATGGGCTCCATGGTGAAATAGGTCATTGGACGAGTTCCTAAAAACATCATGGATGGAAATGATCTGCCATCTGCGTGAGAATATGGACATCCAGGATGAAAATCACTTCCTCTTAGAGTGCCCCAGGACAACCACATTAGAGCTCAATTTCATAATCTTTGTTGCAATAGTGACCTTCCTAGCCTTTTGAGATGTCAAAATTATAGTGAGCTCGAGAGGCTTCTCTCTAAGCTTTTTCAAGCATAGGAATAAAATCTTAAATCAAACTAAATAACTCTTTCATGTAGGGTCGATAGACCAAAGATTGGTCTCGATGGAAGTTAACCATCATCATCATCAAATTTTGAAAGGACAATAGCTCCAATACTTTGAACTTACCAACTCACCAATTATTATTAAGAAATAAATATTTATTTGCACATTAAATTTAACCTTTTACCATTAAACATAATTACCTTAAAAAAATACATGAAAATTTAAAAAAAGCCTAAGAAAATATGCAAATAAATGAATAAATAAAATTGACCCAAAAAATATTAGTATTACGTCATGGCTGATTACCAAATCAACGTGATCACAATTTAAATAGAAAAGATATCAAAACATCCAAATGAACCACTACTCAAGTAAATATTTGTTTAATTATATAAAAATTGTTAATAAAATGAGAGCTTTCAAAACATTTTTAAATGTAAAATTTTTTTCTCATATTATTAGTTAATAACATCTTTAAATCTAAACCACCTATAATAATTTATTAGTAATAACTAATTAAAATAAAGTATTGATAACATATATTTATTTCTTAGCTCATTACTATCTATCTATATTAACATGCTTTATATTTTATTTTTTTTGACCTTAGTTTTTATGTTGGGAAAAAAATCTTATTTAAATATCATATTAACCAATTTTTTTTGTCCCTCCATAATACTGTATTTAAAATTTCAATACTTGGTTAGAATTCATAACCTTTTCACGTGGATATGGAGTATTAATACTAGGCATAATTACAGAAACAAAAAAATAATTACATCACTTAATATTAGAATCTCATTTTCTCGTGTCCGCTTTAAGAAGTACATTCAATGTTTTTGTGTCATTTATCAAAGTTCGTGTCTTTTCAGTAAACAAAAGTCGTTGTGGTGTTCCATATCAAGAATCCTGTTTACTATTCTCTTATTTAAAAAAATATATTCAACGTTTTAGTTTCATTGGTCAAAGCTCTTTCCTGCAGCGGCTTTTGACTTTAAAATGTCACAATAATATACTTATTATTAGATGATTATTTTTTTTCATCTGCATTCGAGTCATAAGAGTCAGAAATATTAGAAAAAAAATTAAATGGATTTATAAAGTGTAGTAAAGTGAATAAATTAAATTGTTGTTAAATGTAATAGGTATTTATGAGAAATATCAAAATATTTATTCTTAATTTATTATGGAGATTATTAATTTATAGATAACTTTTGTTATAATATCATAATCTGAAGTTGATTAAGATGATATGCCTAAAAAATCATAATTAACTTCATATCACTTATTCATAATTTTTTTTAAATTAATCAATTTAATTAAAAGAGCAAAAAAATAGTGTATCTACTTTAAATATAAATAGCAAACTTTAATTTGCATATATTATTATGAATATTCTAAAGTATTATGTGGAGGTTAAATCTCCATCGTCCATTTAATAATTATTGACAATTAATTAAAATTCTAAAAAACTCTTCTAAAGTAAAGAGGTCTATCAATATAAGAATTGAAGCTACGATGAGTGCTATAACAACTAGCCTCACCACCGTTTAACCAGGATCCCAAGAATTATTATTTTTCCTTATTAACTTGCAATTGCACCACATGTTGCAAAGGAAATGTCTGTAAGGTTACGGTATAGGAAATAATAACATATAAGAAAGAAGAGGTAGTAGGAAATTTCTAAATCCCCAACTGCAGTCCTCGAGGAATAAGGGGTGGAGAATTATGTTTCTACTGGACCTCAAATCAAAATATCCATATTGGGTAATTGATGTGGAACAATTTCTTTGTTATTAATTTCATGTAAGATGTGTTTTTTTCATGATGGACGAGACATTTTGGCCAAAGTACTCGAAGACCTCTATATGACGAAATGCGCATGTTTGTTTTTTACGCATGAAAGATGCACTTGGATTTTATGACGAAGTTTTATAGACTTCACCCTTCCATGAAATTATTTGCTTCTATCACATTCGCAATGTCCTTTGATACTACTCCTAGAACTTCGACTCCGCTCCCAGCTAGAATTATTTAATGGAATAAAAACTTATCACTATGACATGTTGTACTTCATAAGAGACTACTAAGAAGCTTAAGTATGGTAAATCCACCTTCACCTGTCATTTGAACATTTGAACATAGAGCATAGAGTTATCTTAATCATAAATTTTATATATAAGAGACATTTGGCCCTTTTTTAACCCTTGGGGATGATTACTTAATCTCGGTTGAGATAATCTATATTAATAAATTATCTACAATCATATTTCAATAATTCCTCTTTAACCAATATTCCACTTCTTTGGAACTTTTCACCTAAAATAACAAACATCAAGAAGACCCAAAAAGTAAGAAGAAAAAAATGGGCTCATAATCACGGAAACTAGCGACTTCTTTAAGGATCATAATGAAAAGAATTTATTGCCTTTTAAAAACCATTTATTTTCCCATCAAATAAAAAGAAACAATCAAGTTTTGTAGTGATAAGAATGAGAATTTTTTTTAAATGTAATAACTCCCTTCCCTAGTGATATTACGTTTTTTGTTTTGAAATGAAATTATTTTCCCCATCTTTTAAATAATAGATTCCTCCCTAAGTGACCCTTTAGAGATACCTTTTTTTTCAACTAATTGCAATAGGTAAGTGTATTTTGTCTAGTATATTACGAGTCCTCCTTACAATTGGAATGTTTCTCTTCCCATAACTCTATCTTGGGTTATAATTCTAGCTTTCTCTTGTTTATGAATAAATTATCTCTATATCACTATTGTCTGTCTCTTTTTAAGGACTTGCTTGAATAAGTGAGATAATGTAGCTCATCTGGGTTCCAAAATCCTTGAGTAAATTTTTATTTTTTATTGTATTTTGACCTAGCTCCATTTTTCTGATTTTCTTCTTCCATATACTTCAGATATAAATGAATGGAACATCATATAAGCTTCATGACACTTTCAGAATTCCAAAATTTTTTCATTGCACTTCTCATGTGTATCAAGGAAAATGGATTCCATATATTTAAGGTTATGCTTTTTTGGGCTTGTTGTAAGGTTGGAAGCTTGTCTTCACCATGTCTCCTTTCTTGGGTATCCTTGACTTTGATACAAACAATTGTTACCAGACCCCTTTAAAGGTAAATTTAGTGTTATTTAAGAAATGATAATTATGAGCATTCATCATTATTGCTCGGGATAAATCATGTCCTTTGAAACAATTTGGAAATTTAAAAAAATATCACATATTTTAAAAAAATTAATAAATTATCTACAATCATATTTCCATAATTTCTCTTTGAACCACCAATATTCCACTTCTTTGGAACTTTTCACCTCATTCGAATAACAAACATCAAGAAGACCCAAAAGTAAGAAGAAAAAAATCAGCTCATAATTAGGGAATGTAGGGACTTCTTTAAGGATCATAATTCAAGACTTTAGTGTCTTTTAAAGATCATTTATTTTCCCATCAAATAAAAAAGCAACAATAAAATTTTGTAGTGACAAGAATGGGGAAAATTTTTTTAAATGTAATAACTCCCTTTCCTAGTGATAGTACATTTTTGTTTTGAAATGAAATTATTTTCCCCATCTTTTAAATGATAGATTCCTCCCAAGTGACCCTTTAGAGATACTTTTTTTTCAAATGATTGCAATAGATAAGTGTCTTTTGTCTAGTATTTTATCGAGTCCTCCTTACAATTGGAATGTTTCTCTTCCCATAACTCTATCTCGGGTTATTTTTTGGATGCGGGTGACACGCTTGACATGGGTGGACAACAAAGCCCAACTCACGTGACTGCGGAAATCTAGTAAGCAATTTCCCACCGGGTCGCGGATCCAATCACGATTATCGTCTTGCACGATCCTCGCGAGAAACATCGAGCATGCGGAATGGATAGGGCTCTGGTGTCACCTAACCCGGACCATCACCTCACCCTTACCTCCATTAATGACCATGTCTTTGCATAATCAATATTGCGACCTCAGCTTCCCTTTGCGTCTACCCAACAATTTGAACCTCGAGACTCGGATCACTCATAGCCTCTACGACATACCTCATCCGCACTCTTATATATCCTCCCACTCTCAACCCCTTCCCTCCATCATCTCTGCTCTCCACTTTGGATTTTTCTCTCCGATTTGGAAGCTCGCTAACACCAATCAATTGTGTAGTCCAAGTCATGGATTGAAGCTGCACGGACCCCCTTGTCACGGTGCTTTGCATCCCGCCCACTTGCCCCCCTAGCCTCTGCAGCTTTTTCTAGCACCCTGTGCTTCCCCCTGTCGCCCCTTCCAAGTGTGCAATGGCTCCCCAGTGCGCGCCAACGCACTACCCATGACGGTCAACGAGGGGCTCTCCCGAGATGCTACCATTGCGGCGAGGACAATTGCCTCAATTGGCTTGAGGGATCCTCAACAAATTCCCCGCTAGACATCCTTCCGGTATAGAGCGGCGTACGGACTCCTCCGAGAGCATGGTTCGAAGAGGAAGAGGTGGTGCGAGGAGGTCGACCTCCACCTCTAGGGCTCCCTCTTCGCGAGCATTCCGACACCCTCTAACGTACCCTGTGCGGCGAGATGAAGTCTCGGATATTTGGATCATGGACTCCGACGGCGTTTGGATGAAGGTTCCGGATGGAGTAGACCCGGACTCTCCCATTCTTTGCGCTCTGTCAAAACTCCCCATTCGCAACTGCTGCGTGAAGTGGAAGCTTCGAGGAAACGAATATTGCGTAGGCCCCTACCCGTGCCATCTTCGAGAAGCTCCCCACCGCAGGATGATGAGGATGCGTAATTTTTGTTTTTTTGTTTAGTTCCTTTTTTGTCATCCGTGCCCACGAGGGCCAAAATTGTCATGCCCTCTTCTCATGTTCCTAAATGTATCAACACTACTACGCACACAGTAATTTCTTCTCACAAGTTTTGTCTGGGCCAGCCACCTCCTTCGTGGTAGCCCAGAATCAGTGTAACAAAGGCAAGGATTGGTTAAGCGCAGCTCACCAACCCCACCTGTAAATTATGTACTTATATGTTTCTGAATTAATAGATTAGCACAACTTACCATTAATAAAAACTCTATCTTAGGTTATAATTATAGCTTTCTCTTGTTTATGAATAAAGTGTCTCTATATCGCTATTGTCTATCTTTTTTTTAGCGCTTGCTTGAATCAGTGAGATAATGTAGCTCATCTGGATTCCAAAATCCTTGAGTAAATTTTTATTTTTTATTGTATTTTGGCCTAGTTCCATTGTCCTTCTTTTATTCTTCCACATAATTATGATCTAAATGAATGGAACATGAGATAAGCTTCGTGACATTTTCCAAATTCCAAGATTTTTCATTGTACTTCTCATGTGTATCAGGGAAAATGGATTCATTATGCCTTTTTAGGGCTTGTTGTAAGGTTGGAATCTTCTCTTCACCATGTCTCCTTTCTTCTGTACCGTTGACTTTGATACAAACAATTGTTATCGACCCCTTTAAAGGTAAATTTAGTGTTATTTAAGAAATGAGAATTATGAACATTCATCATTATTGCTCAAGGTAAATCATGTCTTCTGAAATAATTTGGAAATTAAAAAAAGATCATATATTTTAAAAAATTTCATTATTAATTTAATTTTTTATATATTAAGAAATAATACTCATGAATTATAAAAAAAGTTGTAACATAAATAATATATAACAAAAAAAACCATGTATTTTTGGAATAATAAAATAGTTGTAGCAAAAATAATACAGAACAAGAAAAACTATGTATATTTGGATGTATATGAAAATTTAGATACGTTTTATTAAGTAAATTTTTAAAGAATAATGGTTATAAACATTTAAAAATAATTTTATTAATTAGTTTAGATCTAGAGTTAAGATTGATTTAGGTCATCTTAGTTCCCCTATAAAGAAGCTACATTCCACATGAATACCATCGAGGATGAAAATCACTTCCTCTTAGAGTGCCCCGAGTACAACCACATTAGAGCTCAATTTCATAATCTTCGTTGCAATACTGACCTTCCTAGCCTTTTAAGATGTAAAATTATAGTGAGCTGGAGAGGCTTCTCTCCAAGCTTTTTGAGTATAGGAATAAAATCTTAAATAAAATTAAATAACTCTTTTCTTTAGGTCCGATAGACCAAAGATTGGTCTTACTGGACATTAACCATCATCATCATCAACATCATTTATAGTTTATCATTATTTTATTTTATTTTATTATTTTTAATTTTTATTGTATTTTGACCTAGTTAAAATGTTCATCACATTATGTCAATCTTTTATATAATTTACTTTTATTTTTAATTTTGTGTAATTTGACATAGTCAAAATGTTAAACATGATATTACAATCTTCTATCATCAAGAAAACCTAAATTCAATCTAACTTATTAAAAAGAAAAAACCTAACATTATAAAAAACATATATACAAATATTTACTTGATCTAATGGCCCAAAAGATTTCAATCGTCTAACATTTGATCCAATGATCCAATGGCTCAAATATGGACACAGTGGCAGCTAGGAAAGTTGTTTTCAAATAGTGAGACATAAAAATATAAAATTCATTAATATATTTTTAAATTTCAACATTAAAATCACCTTATTATTTTGATGTATTTTTTATTAATTTTATTTATAATTAATGTAAAATACATATAATTACATTTGAAAGTTATTATTTTCCTTAAATATAATTAAAATATTTTGTAATTGTTATTTAGCGTAAAAATAAATAATTAAATTAATATATGTCTATATTTTAGGGTTTCCAAAATTTTAATGTAATTATCTATAATTATTAAGTAGATAGTAGAAATTTAACTTTGAGATATTCTTAGTATTATACACAAATCAAAGGTTCAAATTTATCTTCAAAGTAGTTATGTCTTTTTTTCCTTTTAATTAATTTTTTTAATTGAAAAGTGACTTGTGGTTTTCTAGACTTGTTGTATTAATAAGTCATGGTGTTGGTTCCTAATATTGTAACAAAGTGTATTTATTAAATTTCCATGGTTAAGACTTTTGTTGCATGTTTAAAATATATAAAGTTATATATTAATTATTTATGTAATTAATAATAATAATAGTTATAAATTGAGTAATATTTATGAAAAAAATATTTTGATTTTTTTTCTAAATTAATGTCTATCAATCCTTTTTATTTATTTAATTAATTTAGTGTAAGATATGGCATCCAAATACTATGTGTTAAAAATAACATTCAAAATTTTAATTAGCCATTCAAACTTATAAAAGTCAAAATCTACATTCAATTTCTGCTGTATACACATATTTATTTCCCAGGGATATAAGTTATTTAATATTGGTAAACAAGTATATGCCCACATTTTTTTTAAATCTAAAGATAGATATATCTGTCCACCCACCTTAAATAACTCATATGTAGAAAATAATAGTCGCCCTATTTTTACGTGAACTTGCGCTAAGGAAAAAAAAGAAGACAAATGATTTTGGGCATGGAGATTTTTCGGAGACAGGAGCAATGGTAAGTCAGTGGCTATCACAACGAAGTATGTTGAGAAAATTACTTTTGAGGTTTGGTATGAATGATGTGAAGCCTGTTTTAGTCCCTTTCGCTTCCCATTTCAAGCTTTCTTCGGGTTTATGTCCTAATACAGATGAAGAAAAGGATTATATGTCTCGAATTCCATATGCTAATGTAGTAGGATGTTTGATGTATGCGATGGTTTGTACTCGACCAGATATTTCACATGCAATTGGGGTTGTCAGCAGGTACATGGCAAATCCGGGTAAAGAACACTGGTCAGCAGTGAAATGGGTGCTTCGGTACTTGAGAGGCACAAGTAGTTATTGTATCACTTACAATAAGGGTAGTGAATTTGTTTGCGGATATGTTGATTCAGATTTTGCAGGTGATTTGGATAAGAGAAGGTCAACTTCAGGGTACGTCTTTACTCTTGCAGGTGGAGCTATTAGCTGGATGTCAAAGCTACATAACATTGTTGCTTTATCCACTACTGAAGCAGAATACATTGCTGCTTCGCATGCTTGCAAAGAGGCGGTTTGGTTGAAAGGTTTGCTTGGTGAATTTGGTAGGTTGCAGGACAACATCAAGTTACTTTGTGATAGTCAAAGTGCAATACATTTGGCTAAGAATCCGGCCTATCATAGTAAATCAAAGCATATTCCAATTAAGTACCATTTTGTAAGACAGGTTATTACTGAAAGGGGAGTCTCTCTTGAAAAGGTGCATACAAAGGAAAACTGTGCAGACATGTTCACTAAACCAGTTTTGTTGGAGAAGCTGCGTTGGTGTTTGGCTTCTCTTGGCTTGCAGAAGAGATAAAATAATAATAACAGGGCATCAGGCTAATTGTTGTCAAGGTGGAGATTGTTGAGATTTTCTGTTCTAAATAAAATAGGAAAAATCTCAGTAGGTGACAAAAATTAGGAATTAGTTCCTAGATTAGCTCTAGTTTGTTGGGAGGGATTTAATGCATCCTAAATTTGAGTTGAGAGGATTTATGAGGCTGTTAGATTCTCCTGCTATATAACAGGTATCCATACGTTTGTTTTGGAGAGTGTGTGTGGGTGTGTGAATTATGTAATCTCCTGTTTGAATAATAAAGAATTGCCGATGCCTGTTGTGTGGACGTAGCCCAGGAGGTTTGGGTGAACCACGTTAATGCCTGTGTCTTTATGTGCTTGGTTTAATTGCTGTGTGTTAATTGTTTAATGGTTTCCGCTGTGATTTCTCCAACACATGCTGCATAATCAATATTGCAGCCTCGCTTACCCCTCTGCGTCTACCCAACAATTTGAACCTCAGACTCAGATCACTCATAGCCTCTCTAACATACCTCATATGCACTCTTATATATCCTTCCACTCTCAGCCCCTTCCCTCCATCATCTGCTCTCCACTGGATTTTTCTCTCCTGATTTGGAAGCTCGCTAACACCAATCAGCTGTGTAGTCCAAGTCATGGATTGAAGCTGCATAGACCCCCCTTGTCTGGTGCTTTGCATCCTACCCACCTGCCCCCTAGCCTCTGCAGTTTTTCTGGCACCTGTGTTTCCCTTGCTACCCCTTCCAAGTGTGCAATGGCTCCCAAGCTGCACCAACGCACTACCCATGATGGTCGATGAGGGGCTCTCCCAGGATGCTACCATCGTGGCGAGGACAATCGCCTCAATTGGCTTGAGGGATCCTCAGCAAATTCCCCTGCTAGACATCCTTCCGGTACAGAGTAGCGTGCAGACTCCTCCAGGAGCCCAGTTCCAAGAGGAAGAGGTGGTGCGAGGAGGTCGACCTCCACCTCCAGGGCTCCCTCTCCGCAGAGCACCCCGACACCCTCTAACAGCCCTGCGCAGGCAGATGAAGTCTCAGATATTTGGATCATGAAACTCCGGCAGGCATTTGGATGAAGGTTCCGGATGGAGTAGACCCCGGACTCTCCCATTCTGCTGGCAACTCGTCCGACACTCTGTTCGCCGCTGCTGTGAGAAGTGGAAGGCACATGAGAAAAGCTGTGTGGGCCACACACATGCTCATCCTCGAGAAGCTCCCGCAATGATGATGAGGGATCGTAATGTTTGTTTGTATTATTGAGTTCTTATACTATTAATTATTTATATATTAATAATAATAATAGTTATATATTAATTAATTATTTATGTGATTAATAATAATAGTTAATTATATATTAATTATTTATTAATTAATAAATAATAGTTAATTATATATTAATTATTTATATTGATTATTTGCAAGTTATATATTAATTATTTATGTGATTAATAATAACAATAATTATAAATTGAGTAATATTTATGAAAAAAATATTTTGACTTTTTTTCTAAATTAATGTCATCAATCCATTTTGTTATTTATTTAATTTAATGTAAAGATATGCCATCCAAATAAATACGTTGAAAATATATTCAAAATTTTAATTAGCCATTCGAACTTATAAAAGTCAAAATCTACATTCCAATTTTCTTTTGTATACCCATATTTATTTCCCGGGGATATAAGTTGTTTAATATTCTGGTAAAACGTTATGTGCCCACATGCAATCTAAAGATAGATATATCTTGTCCACCCACCTTAAATAACTCATGTATAAAAAAATAATAATTACGCTATTTTCTGTGAACTTGCGCTAAGAGAAAAAAAGAAGATAGACGAACGCCTAAGGATGCGTTTCAAGATACACACCATCCCCTTTAGGTGATATCCATGAGCGACTTACACCAACCGTTTTGTCATTGCGGACGCAATAATAAGCTATAAAATCAATGGTACTCTTCGGCGCAAATTCCGCCATAAAATGGTACTCCACAACGACCGACCCAATTTTAATTCGAGCCGAACAATTTGATTTCGATTTCCCGAAAAACATACGATTGAAGACAAAGCCCGGACATATAGGTTCATAATGGGCGGAACGGCCAAAAAATGACGAGCTCATCCAAAATAGCGAAGTGCACGTCACTTGACTCCCAAGGTTTATCACATTCACGGTTCTTGCTTTCGACGGCGGTACAAGAGCTCACGGTCGGTTTCGGGCCGCGGCGGCACATGGCGGCTTCCAACGGCGGCAGAAGAAATTCGCTCCGCCTCCCGCTGCGACCCTACCTTCGCACAACGTTTAGAAATGCCGATCTTGTTCCCCCTGTCCCCGTCTGGGTTAGGTTCTCACCCTTGACGGACTTCATTAGATGGATTGGACATGGCCGGACGATACCTCTGCGTCTCCCCCGTGCTTTGAGCGTACACGCGGTGGCCGGGAAGCCTCGATGAGCGAGCGGAAGAAGCGCGCCGCTTCCCCCCTCTCGCCAACGTTGTTTTGGGTCGAAGAAGAATTCGCGGGGATTCGACGTCGAGTTCTCCCAGCGATGTAGTCCCGAGGTGTGGGAACACATGCGCGCGACGTTTGACGCCCGCATTCACACGAAGCTTTGCGCGCGTTGGGGCGTCGGAACCATCTGAAAGCCGCAGTGTGGCTGCGTGGATACATGTGGACTCATAACCCAAGTGTCTTTTTGTTCATTCCTATAGTTGTTAACGGACACAGTCGATCGGTGATCAGTTGGTCACCACAAAAATAAACTTGGCCTAAATCCCAGTTAATTTTTTCACACTTATCTTAAATTAATTGCAGATTTTGAATAAATATTTTTAAGCTTTTTTGGGTTTTTTAATTAGAAGAAAAGAATTGAATAATTTTTTTTCTTAAATTCAAATTCATCTGGGATAACTATGTGGCTTATGTGAATATTGGATGACGATATTTATGGGCTTTTTGTTTTTTAATTAGAGAACAAAAAATGGATAATTGTTTTTCATGTTGGATAAATATAGTATATAGATATTAGTTGCGAATGATTAATGTTTATTGAGGTTTATATGGTTTATTGTAGCTTAAAAAAATAAGAAATTAATAAGAAATTTTTAACATTTTTATTTTTATGTTAAGAATGATGTAAGAGAAGGGTTGAAATGATCATAGTTTAATAAATTTAAAATGTTAAAAAAGTTAGTAGTGTAATACATATTTTGAAAATTAGATTGAAAATGAGTTTAAGATGGACAACATGAGTGATTTTCATCTTGATCTTTTTTAGGATAGCTCATAAGAATTAGTAGTTCTTTTATTGGCAATGCTAGAAATGGAAGTTTCATTCTTTTAAGCTTGTAAGAATCGATTTTGTTTTTTGAGTCTGCTTCTTATATTGGAAATGCAACATAAGTTAAGATGAAAAATAATTTTTCCTTTTGAGATTGAGTTTGATCACCTCCTTATAATATCTTAGTTCTCTTTCTCCCTTTGGTTCTTTATTTGCCACACAATTTTTCCTTAAATTTGGAAACAATAATATTTTTCATATCATCACTTCAAGATGATTTTCTCCTTGATTCTCAATGGTCCAACCAAGACTCAACATTCTTGTGTCATCACTTGCTTGACCAAAAGTGGGGTTTTGGCAAGAGTTAAGTACTGAAAACCTCTTGGGAGTACATATTTTGTATAACTTCTTCTTATACATAAGGTATCTAAGTCATATTCATGCTTTGATAGGGGGAAAAATCCTTACTTAAACAATAATATTTTTCATATTATCTTGCAAGATGATTTTCTCCTTGATTCTCCAATGGTCCCGACCAAGACTCAACATTCTTACCATCATCATTACTTCAGCCAAAGAGGTAGGTTTTTGGCAAGAGTTAGGAGTACTAAGAAACCTCTTGGGGTCTATGTTGTATAACTTCTTCTTATACATAAGGTGTCTAGTCATAGCCATGCTTTCAATGGGAAAATCATACTTCAATCAAGGAGATGGGTAGAAAGTATTTCCTTTAACCATGAGATGTAGGTTATAAAGTGCTTTGGATTTGTTCAATCTTCTTCCACTACTTAATAAACTTTCGAACTGTGTTATCATTTTCTTAACCGAGAGAATATTTTATTTTGAAGATTTTGTATCATGTTTTTCCATAAAATAAAAAAATATGAACCACGAGTGTACTTCAAGTGAAGAAGAATATACTTCTTGTCGGTTCACTCTAAAAATACATATACGAAACCGGAGCAAAACCACAAATACTTCCTATTAGAAAAAAAAGAATCAACCGTTGTCTGTGTCGGTATCTTGTCTGAAAGCAGAAAGAAATATACCATCTACACGCTTAATGATAAAATAATTTTTAACCAATTTACTACGAAATTCGCTTCCTTAAACTTATGCATCGTGTCTTGTTCAGTGTTCTCCTTTCTTTCATCGATGCTCTCAATTCTCCCATTGTTAAAAACTTTCAGCATGCTGGTTCCACGTTATGGTTAAACTTACGAATTCCCTAGTTTAGATTCATTTTTGCCGTCTTTGTGTTGGTTCGATGGATGTGGCCTACAATCGTGCCATTGACTTAGGTGTCATTTAGAATAGTAGTTGTTTTACCATTGGTTCTCTCAACTCTCCTCTTGGCAAAATATACTTCATCGTAATGAAACACCTCAGGGTCTCCTCTTGTAGAAATATACCTCGGAATCATTCATAATCCATGCTCGATGGTCTTTCTTTTATCGATCTTTTTCCTCGTCATGTCGGCCGAGAAAGCTGGGATACCATTCGATGTTTTGATATACATTTTTGTTGAAATATCATCGTCACTCTTTGTTGTAATTGATTTTTTTGTGTAAGTATTTTTTTTAGAATGTAAATTTTTGTAATTCGGATAATTTTTCTAATAAATTAGATTCAATTCCAATTTTTATTTTTTAAATGGAGTTTGGTGGTTTATTATCAAAACTTAAATGAATAATGTAATAAAAAAACACATAAAGAAATATGTAAAAATTATAAGAAAAATAATAAAATATCTATTGAGATTATCCACACTATTATAAAACATTAAAAAAATAAGAATTAAAAAATAAAATTTAATAAAATATTATTTACAATAATAAAATATTATTGTTATTATATTATTCTTCAACTAAAATAATATAAAAAAATCAGATAATTGGGGTGTAGAATCATTAATAATAATAATAATAAAGTTTATTAAAAATTATTTTTAATTATTATTTAAATTTGAATAATAATAAAAAGTTTATTAAAAATTATTTTTTAATTATTATTTAAATTTGTGCTGTAACCATATGTAAATGTCCAACTACATAGATTCACCATGTAAAGCTGTTTAATGAGCCTTTCTCTAAGTAAATCTCCATTTTTTTGGAGGTCCAGTAAATGTCCAATTATGTAAACTTTACCTTGTAAAAAGGTTTAATAGCCTTTCTTTGAAGAGATGGGAGAAATTTCTTATGAGAAATATATTGTCATAATTTAGTTCATTAATCAATAAAAATATAATTAAAATTAAAATTAAAATTATGTAATTAATCTTTAGTCATTTTATTGTAATTGTTTATTGGAGAGTCTTGTTTGTCCCCCACATCCACAAAAGCTTGCTATTGTTCAAGCAGGGTTCACACGAACCTTGGACTCGAGCCTCATTATCCCTATTTTTAAAAGTGGGGATACAAATAACCCCTCTAACCAATTGGACAATTATGATTAGCCCTCTCTTAGCCAAGTTATATTAGTATTATTTTGGAAAGAGAGATTGAGCATTTGGCTTAAGTCGACTAAGCGGGGCTAAAGGCCAAGCGGGTTTGAAAACCCAACACTCAACAATGGACCACCTCGTTACGCTTCGGATCATTGTGAAGGAATTCCACGATGATAAATCCAATCTCTTCTGTTGCTTTGTGGACTTTAGAAAGGCTTTCGATATGGTTCCTACAAACAACCTATGGAATATGGTAGAAAGGCTAAATGTTCCTTTCGAGCTAAACTGTTGTGAGTTGTACGAGAATGTAATTGCCAAGTTGAAGCAATGAGGGGTGGTCGAAAGATATTAAGTGTAATATTGGAGTTAAATAAGGTTGCGCACCACTCTCCCCCTACCTATTTGGCATTTACATCGACAAGCTAGAAGGTTGTTTTACGAAATGGGATGTCTTGGCACGATAATGGCGGGATAGTCATCATCCTTCTTCTCTATGTTGACGATATTGTTCTTCTGTGAGGTGCCCATACGGTCTTGATAAGCAACCAGACACTGTTAAGGATTTAACTCTACTGTGGGTATACTGTGCTGTGACAACAAAAGTTATGATTATGAAATCCAAGAAGGACACTTACGCTAATTTTGTGTATGACAATAGTAACTTGGAGGGTAATGTCCTTACAAGTACCTAAAAAGGAATTGATATTCATCACAAAGCTCAGCGGAACTATAACATTCGAGAGAAAAGGATAAATGAGAGGGGTGGAAAGCTTATTTTCGTCTTGAAAATAATTGTAAACGACAAACCTGTGTGTGGGAAGTGAAAGAAGTTCTCTTTGAAACTTTAGTCACTCCTATAATATCTTATATGAATTAACTGCGGTTTGGGGGTTGCGGCATCTCTAGAGAATCTTGGAGAGAAAGATTGAGCAAATCTAAGCGTTTTATAACTTATAACCTTAAAATTAAAAGTAATACACCCTATCCCTATTCTCATATAGAAGTGGATCACCCTATGAGAGCCTAGCTATGACTAGGCTCTGTTATCCTAGCTTTAAAGCTCAGCCAGCATAGGAGACCATAGACTTCCTAAGATAGCTTTAAATTCCAGCCAAAACCACCTAAGGCTTAAATGAGGTTGGTATAAAGACACCGGAGCCTGGTTAAACCGATGGGAATCGATGAGAATGTTGCATTGTAAAAACATTAATAACATTATTTGTGCTTTGTAAGTTTCCAAAGAAAGAAAAAAGAAACATGTGTGGTGCACAGAAAGATCTAGCATAGGCTAAAAAGGAAAATTAAGATATTATAAGGAGGTCATCAACCCCACGAGAAGATAAAAAATATCTCTCTATTTTAACAAGCTCAAAAGAAGAAAATTAATATAGCCAAGATTAGAACGAACTCTCACATGAGCTCCCATGGTGAAACAAGTCGTTGGGACAGGTTCCTAAAACTACCATGGATGGAAAGGATCTGCCATCTCACCTGTGAGAATCATGAACATCGAGGATGAAAATCACTTCACTCTTAGGTGCCCCACATGTACAACCACATTAGAGCTCAATTTCATAATCTTTTGTTGCAATAGTGACGTCCCTAGCCTTTTAAGATGTCAAAATTATAGTGAGCTCGAGAGGCTTCTCTCCAAGCTTTTTGAGCATGAGAATAAAATCTTAAATCAAGCTAAATAACTCTTTTATTTAGGTACGATGAACCAAATATTGAGTACGAGTGGACATTAACCATCGTCATCATCATCATCATCATCATTAAATTTCATTTGATATGAAGTAAAGGAAAAATAGAAATAATTAAGAAGAAGAATAGTTTATCAATTACATACTCCAAACCTCGAAAGTAGTTTTCTCAACATATGAAAATAATTATTTTGCATTAACTTGATAACACCACATAAGATAAGTAAGCATGAATGTTTTAGAGAATAGCCTACATTGTAATATTTATTTGTAGAAATTTTAGGAAAAAATGAGGATAGTGAGAATAGACAACAACCATTCATAATTTGTAATATTAGAGTACAAGTAATAATGTATCTATTGTATATAAATATAAGTACTTACATTTCTCAAGGAACCCCTTGCATGAGTAGAAATATTGTTTTTATGAAATTTATTAATAACCATTAGCATTGAAATTACTAGACTCTTAGTCTTCAAAAAAATATGACTCTCGACCTTCATTGCCATCTGTCCTGTGGCTTTGTTCTTACATGATTTAATTTCGTCTTAAAGCGTGTTGAGATACCATTTTAAAACACTATATTCAATATTACAATTAGAAACCATGTGGTTATGTTTATGACAATGGAAGACGGTATTTCTAAAAGAAAAATAGTGAAAACTCGATCGGCCAAGAAGGATGGAAAAGCTAAGAGGAAGGCTAAAAAGTCAGAATGATCGGACGAGGACGGAGAGTACGGCAAAGAAAATAATGGAGCACCTTTTTCAAGCCTACTTGAATCAGCACATCCAACCATATCAAATTCTTGATTTATGGGTGAAAATAATGTCCACGCGGAAAGAAGAAGAATTGGCCAGGAAGATAACATGGATCCAATTTTAACAAGTCCGAGGAAATTAACACCTTTTGTTTTGGGGGAAAATCACCCTAGAGGTTGTTGGGTCAAAACCTCCACGAAGCCGAGGCATGCCATTCGGAAGGACTCACACACAACCATGCTTGGAATAGAAAAAAACTGAATAACAACGATAGCGAACTCACCAGGGTCTCGTTCGATGTAGATCTTGCGGTCAAACCCCCGGCCAGCTGCCTCTTCCTCCTTCAGCACAGAAGCAAGAAAAGAACGTACACACGAAAACCTAGTTGTGCAACATATATTTCTCTAAACGTTAGTGTAATCCATGTGAAATATGATATAAACGATAATAATTGCTTAATAATCAATCTTTCCACATATAAAAATAGATACTAACAGAAGTTAAGAACAAGACGGTTCTTCATTATTACGAATAGCATGTACAATGGGTAAAGAGTGGAGAGATGCGAATCCTTCCGATCTTCGAACGGGTTCGTCATCACGGTTCGTCACTTCCTTGCCTCGCTAAAGGTTCCAAGACTTGTGCACTTGAGATGTGTAAATGGATGAACATCTCGAGCAGGCAAGGGTTTTCTCGCTAAATACCGGGAAAGTGCGGGAGGCACGGGGAATCGGTTTCGGGCGGGGATTCCAACGAGAGTATAATGTCTATAAAATTTCTCTCTCCCTTAGGCCATGCACATGAGGGTTTTTTATATCCCTCCAAAGTAGTTTCGATCGAGTTGGAAACGATTTGGCCACGTCTTGAGGTGGTTGAACTGCGAATATTCATCAACCCGGTCAAAAAATAGGCAAATTTATGTATATGTTTTAATGGTTTTAATGGCATACGCGAGAAAGTACATGTGGACTCGTGTATACACACGGAAAAGTACGAGCATACTGACGTGTAGAATTTTTAACCATTTTTTTAGTGAATTTGTTCAAATCATAGGAATAGGTGCCCAAAGCCATAAAAGCAATCATGAATCACACGAGGTGAAAAATGATGCTATAACAGATGCCCAATATGAGGTCGGAAGGGTACATGATGGCAGGAAATGTATCCTGCACATAGAAAAGAACACATGAGACAAGAGAGGACTTCACGGTTGACTGCAAAAAACCAATGAAAAAAACGAGAGAATCAACTCATCTTTGAGGTGAGCATACCTATGCTCGGTCGTACATCATAATGGAAAGTACATAATAGATCCAAAATGTATACAAGTATCATTTGAGCCCAGAAATTACGATGAATCATACGAGCATGGCCGATGCAGAAGTACGAATCAATGTCCAAGATCACATATATAGAAAGCTGATCAATGATCTCTTTGAGCGGATGTACGATCATATAAATGTGAATCTCCAAGTACCAAATCATAAGAGGTGGAACAAGCAGGCACAATCATGCAACTGGAACCCCAACATATAGATCTTCTTTGTCTTGACAACACAACACATAAGGGTGAACGACATCAACGGCGGCCAGATGGTGTCAAAAGTGAGCAGAAATGCGATGCAACCCGATGTCTTCATGATCACTATGGCACAATTCTACACAATGGGAATAAATGAGCTGAAGTCGACCATGTGAGAAATCGTTGGATGCCGTCGATGATGTATATCGTGCAATGCGAGACAACACACCAATAATGAAAATGGCGTCGAGGTGCCCCGATCCACAATCTAACAAGTGCGAATAAATGAGTTGAAGTGAAACACTTGAAAGAATCTACCAATAAGGAGGCAATGATGAATCTGGCGATAGTAGAGTACGCCGCGATGATTGCAAGCCTAGTATGCGGCCAAAAATACTCTAGACCTTGTTACGAGCAATGAGTCGGGTCGATGAGAAGATGCTGTCGGAAGGAAGGGCATTGAGCACATCCCACATCGGTCCGGCGCGAGTGTAACTGTGACCATTGGAAGAATCGGACAAAGTAGGTAATGGAGACAAGGCGGAAATCGTTCCGACATGCCAAGATGAACCTGGCGCATGGAAGAAACCTGCGAACCAACCAATAATGTAAGCTGACATTGAGCAGAGATATCCACCAATAGGGTCAAATGGAAATCAAGGTCTTGCCACCGAATCCCAAGTGTGATAATGTGTGCTGACGTTGAACACGGAAACCACTCGATCAAAGACCCATAATGATGATCAGATGCGAGCTGCAAGGTCACCCTATCAATGATGGAAATAGGGCCGGTGCGGCTCTAGGTTGCTCTCTCGAGGAGAGCAATATGTCGTGGTCGATGGGGAACAAATCCGCCGACGAAGTCAATAGAACCTTCTCCAAACCGACGCCAATGAGAAGACCAAAACATCGATGTGATAGAACAAGGAAGTGACAAGACGGGAAGGTCGACTAAATAATGAGTCGAAGACACCGCAAGAATGGCCGACTGCAGTTGAAATTCCCTTGAACAAAAACACGACTCGTGATGACCATGGAAGTAAAAAGTGACCTTTGTATAAATGCAGTATGCGGAGGCGAAACAAACTCTCCCGCCTTGATTGGAAAGATAACCAACGGAAGGCTGACGGAAGTGAAACAAAATGAAAGGCTAAACCTAGGTCAAAACTAAACCATCTAAAATCATGGGAAATATATGTAAGTATATGTGCTTTGTTCAAGGGCGACAAAATGACTGCGTACGCCGTAAACAACGAAGTTACATCAATTCCCGCTCTTTTTTGTTATATTTGATTTGTCTATTTTCATATAATAAGCTTTGAAAAATAATAAAGAATGTATGGTACAATGGATAGAACGAGTATCGAAAACGAGGATACTGGTTCTTTTGAGTTGAACGATCCTATGCTCAATGCAAGGTGGCGAGACTTGGTAGCGATACTCGGAGAATGTTCCATCCATAGGTAAAGGGTGTCGAGTCGCGATAGCTAAGTGCATGCAATGGTTACAACGTACGGATAGACAAGGGTCAAAGTTGGCTTAAACTTGTCGAGTCCAAATGAAGCGGCTAAGAGCCGGAGATAAACGGGCGTCGCCAATATGCAGTACGGTGACACGCTCAACAACACCGCCTCTAGGGTAAGCCGAGAAAAATGATAGTGAGGAAGAAAGAATGAAGCTTCAACACATAAGTCATGGCGGGACTAAATAGGACTCCCGAGAGCACCATAAAACGCGGCATGGGCAACAAGTGATGGCCGAGGAACTAACTAAGAAGCCCATGTAAGGAAGGCTCTATCATCGAAGTCATGATTAAAGAATCGACGAGTGAAATGGGTGTAATACTCATGGCTGATGGGATCGACCCTGGCAAGTGATCGATGTAAGAGCTAGTATACCAAAATGCAACGAAAAGTGAATTCCTAAACTATATGCAGTGAAGATCATATACACCTTGCGGCGAGTCATCAATCATGGATCAAAAATCGGAAAAATCTCAAAATCGTCAAAATGTACTGACTTATACCAAGGCGGGCACTTCCAAGCATACGAGTTGTACGACTTAAGATAGATTGAAAAAATAAGCATAACAGAATTTTTGCGAAAATTTTCAACTTTTTGGACATAAATAGACAAATTACACTCATATTTGGTTCATTGTTACATTATCAGTTTGGAAAAAAGTGCTGCGGAAGAAAAACTTCTTTCGTCAAAATAGGAACAATCGTAGTCAAATCGCAAGATTTGTCGGACGGCTCATAAACCATCATGCAGTTCATTTTGTCAGTTCATAAATTAAAATTTAGTAATTTCACGTAGAATCTTTAAAAATCAGGTTGCGCATACGCGAGTTCTTAATGACAAAGTCGCGTGTACACGTAGCGTACTGAAAATGCGTGTATGCGCGACCCAAATGAAAATGCGTAGCTAATGAATGAATTATTGAAATTTTGGAAGACCATATCATGGAGAGAGCATGAACATGGTGCTATTGATCAAAAAAGTCATGCGGATTGAGCATCGTTAAAATATTCTTCGAATTGCGGATTGCTCGAAGTTTTTCAAAATGCAAATATATGAAGGTAATGTACGGTTGCTAAAATGCTTGTGAACTATTGGGAACCGGAAGAAAATTTGCTTCATCATAGATCGATTCCCATATGCATCGAAGTGGAAGATATATGTTTATTCACCCAGACTTTCCGGAGAAAAGACGATGAACACCCGAGGAAGCCCTTGGGAGGGCTAACGGCAGAAGATCGTCCACGTGTCTTGCATAAGGGTTCCAAGAAAGTGGGAACTCAGAAATTGCAATCAAAGATTTAGAGACTTGGACATAAAAATCCTCCTTTTTACCATTGGGAGAGTAGCCGGATGGCTTCTCTAGAGGCATCCGGAAGCGCAAACCGATGTCAGCAGACGATTCTTTCTTTCCATGTATATGATTGGTGCACAGCTCTGCGGTGAATATGAAGCAGCAATTGACTTCAATCCGAAAGGCAAAGACAAAACATTTTTGGATATGGTACAATTTTACTTATTGTTCTTCACCGAGAAGATACCGGCATTGAGACCCAAGTGATCTACCATCAACGTGAGGGCCAAGAATTGCCGTGCAGGTAGACATGATGAAGATTGAGAAGTGAAGTTCCGGACCATGGGATGATGAGTTCTTCCTTTGGTGGGGAGAACAAATCTGTCGCGCGGAGCGACTGTCCCTATGCCGGATGGACTTTCGTGGCCGATCCGGATCTTGTCCTTCCACCAAGGCGTGAGAACGTAAGTGCGGTCGGTAAGTTTGCAATTTTTTTGACATACAATTTTTTGGATTTTTTTCAAATATGTATGAAAAAATGAAAAACAAACATGTTTTTGATTGGATTCATAATGACTTACAATGTAAAAAAATGATCTTGTGATACGGATATTGGACCGGTTAGAGCACAGGGTTTCCCACCGCGACATAAGCGTCGCGAGGGCGAATACGGATATAGTGAATTCGAACGGGACCCTTTAGGCATGCGGAGGAACTTGGAGGGCCCGCCCGCAGTACTATGCGTTTGCGGTGGAAGATCTGTAGGAAGCCATCCAGAGACGGGTGGTAGGGTGCCCACGAGGCCCAGGTGCGGTTATTCGCGAGTTGCCATTGTGATCATGTTCTATGAACACAACCACAGGCGAGGGACCTCGGGAGTAGATAGAGATGATGTGTCAATTGTATATTATTTGAGGGTGAACATGATCGGGCATAAGCCCAATTTTTGTATGACTTATGGATCCAAATTTTGTAAGAAGTTTTTTGAACACTCGGATGATATATATACATCGATGTTTGATGTGATGTGATAAATGTATCAAATGTATAATGTTTTTTAACGGATTAAATTTTATTGTGTGGAATGATTAATATGCCAATCTAGTGCTTGATTAGCTATTAGTGCCATCCAATTGTCGACTCGAGAATATGTGAATGAAAGTTAAAAATTGAACTCATAACCCAAGTGGCTTATATGTAGATATTAGATAGTGTTTATGAGCTTTTTGTTTTTTAATTAGAAGAGAACAAAAAATGAATAATTGTTTTTCATGTTGGATAAATATAGTATATAGATATTAGTTGCGAATGATTAATGTTTATTGAGGTTTATATGGTTTATTGTAGCTTAAAAAAAATAAGAAATTAATAAGAAATTTTTAACTGATACATTTTATGTTAAGAATGATGTAAGAGAGAAGGGTTGCGGAAATGATCATAGTTTAATAAATTTAAAATGTTAAAAAAAGTGTAGTGTAATACATATTTTGAAAATTAGATTGAAAATGAGTTTAAGATGGACAACATGAGTGATTTTCATCTTCAATCTTTTAGGATAGCTCATAAGAATTAGTGGTTATTTTTATTGGCAATGCTAGAAATAGGAGAGGTTTCATTCTTACCCAAGCTTATAAGTCAGTTTTGTTTACCGGAAATTACTTCTTATATTGGAAATGCAACATAAGTTAAGATGAAAAAAATAATTTTTGCCTTTTGAGATTGAGTTTGATCACCTCCTTATAATATCTTAGTTCTCTTTCTCCCTTTGGTTCTTTATTGCCCAATTTTTTACTTAAATTTGAAACAATAATATTTTTCATATCATCCTTCAAGATGATTTTCTCCTTGATTCTCCAATGGTCCAGCCAAGACTCAACATTTTTATGTCATCACTTGCTTCAGCCAAAGTGGGGTTTTTGGCAAGAGTTAGGAGTATAGAAACCCTCTTCAGGGTCTATGTTGTATAGCTTCTTCTTATACATAAGGTATCTAGTCATAGTCATGCTTTCAATGGGGAAAATCCTTACTTAAGCAATAATATTTTTCATATTATCCTGTAGAATGATTTTCTCCTTGATTCTCCAATGGTCAGCAAGACTCAACATTCTTATGTCATCGTTACTTCAACCAAAAGTGGGGGTTTTGGCAAAGGTTAAGTCTTAAAAGGAAACCTCTTGGGGTCTACGTTGTATAACTTCTTCTTATGCCTGCAGGTGTCTAGTCATAGCCATGCTTTCAATGGGAAAATCCTTACTTCAATCAAGAGGATAGGGTAGAAGTATTTCCTTTAACCATGAGGATGTAGGCTATAAAAAAGTGCTTTTTGGTTGTTCAATCTTCTTCCACTACTTAAGTAAGCTTTCGAACTGCTGTATTTATCATTTTCTTAACCGAGAGAATATTTTATTTTGAAGATTTTATCTCATATTTTTCCATAAAATAAAAAATATGAACCACGAGTGTACTTGAGTGAAGAGAAAGTATACTTCTTGTCGATTTCACTCTAAAAATACATATACCGAAACCGAACCAAAACCACGAATACTTCCTATTGAAAAAAAGAATCCAATAGTTGTACGTGTCGGTGTCTTCTCCCCAAAAGCAGAAAAATATACCATCCCTATGGCAATGATAAAATAATTTTAACCAATTTACTATTTGAGATTGAAAGCCACCAAACTTGTGCATCATGTCTTGTTCAATGTTCTCCCTTTCTTTCATCGATGCTCAATTCTCATTGTTAAAAACTTTCAAACGTACGGTTCTGGAATTCTGGTTAAAAACTTGCGAATTCCCTAGTTTCGTTCATTTTATTTGGAAGTCTTGTGTTGGTTCGATGGATGTAGCCTCACAATCGTGCCATTGACTTGGGTGTCATTTAGAATAGTAGTTGTTTTACCATTGGTTCTCTCATCTCCCTCTTGCTTAGAAATATACCTCTGTCGTAATGAAACACCTCAAGTCTCTGCGTAGAAATATACCTCGAGAATCATTCATAATCCATGCTCCCGAATGGTCTTTCTTTTTATCGTTCTTTTCCTCGTCCATGTCTTTGTTAGGATATATTCAATGTTTGATATACATTTTTATTGAAATCATCGTTACATATTATTGTAATTGATGTATGAAAGTAATTTTTAGAATGTAAATTTTTAATTAGGATAATTTTTCTAATAAATTAGATTCCAATTCCAATTTTTATTTTTTAAATGGAGGTTGGTAGTTTTATTATCAATATGAATAATATAATAAAAAAACACATAAGGAAATATATAAAAATTATAAGAAAAAATAATAAAATATTTATTGAGATTATCACACTATTATAAAACATTAAAAAAATAAGAATTAAAAAATAAATTTAATAAAATATTATTTACAATAATAAAATATTATTGCTATTATAATATTCTTAGCTAAAATAATATAAAAAAATCCAGGTTAATTTAATATTATAAGATCATTAATAATAATAATAATAAAAGTTTATTAAAAATTATTTTTAATTATTATTTAAATTTATACTATAACCATGTGTAAATGTCCAACTAAATAGATTCACCATGTAAAAGCTGTTTAATGAGCCTTTCTCTGTGTAATCTCCATTTTTTTGAGTCCAAGTAAATGTCCAATTATATAGCTTTGCCTTGTAAAAGGTTTAACTTCTAGCCTTTCGTGAAGATACGAGAAATTTCTTATGAGAACTATATTATCATAATTTAGTTCGTCCCAAAATTAATACAAAATATAATTAAAATTAAAATTAAGAGTGTAATTAATCACATAGTCATTTTATTTTAATTATTTTTATTGAAGGTATTTGTTCTCATCCCCCACATCCCTAAGCTTTTCAACTTGACAATCAGCGAGGTTCCTTGAACCTTGGACTAGGAGCCTCATTATCCCTGTTGCAAAAGTGGGGATACAAATAACCCCCTCTAATAATTGGACAATTGTGATGTGACCCTCTCTTAGCCAAGTTATATGGTATTATTTTTGGAGAAAAGAAGTTGAGCATTTGGCTTGAAAGTGAAGCCTAAGCGGGCTAAAGGCAAGCCAGGGTTTTAGAAGAAACACTCAACAATGGGCCACCTCGTTGCGCTTCGGATCATTGTGAGAAATTACCTGATGATAAATCCGATCTCTTCGTGCTTTGTGGACTTTAGAAAGGCTTTTGATATGGTTCCTACAAACAGCCTGTGGAATATATTAAGAAGAGCTAAATGTTCCTTGCTCGAGCTAAGAGCGGCCGCTATAAGGTTATACGAGAATGTAATTGCCAAGTTAAAGAGCAATGAGGGTGAGTGAAAGATATTAAGTGTAATATTGAGTTAAATAAGGTTGCGCCCTCTCCCTACCTATTTGGCATTTACATCGACAAGCTAGAAGGTTGTTTACGGGAAATTAGGATGTGCGGCACGATCTTGGGCAGGATAGTCATCATCCTTCTTCTCTGTGTTGACGATATTTTTCTTCTCGCAAGGTGCCCATAGTCTTGATAAGTAACTTGAACTGTTAAGGATTTATAACTCTACATTGGGTATGTCTGTGCTGTGACAAAACAAAAGTTATGATTATGAAATCAAGAAGGACACTTACGCTAATTTTATATTGTGACAATAGTAACTTGCGGAGATGTTTCCTTACAAATACTGGGAATTGATATTCATGCAAGCTCAGGCGGAACTATAACATTGAAAGGAAAAGGATAAATGTGGAAAGCTTATTTCGTCTTGAAAATAATTTAGCAAAACGACAAAGCCTCGTAATGTGGGATAGAAAGTTCCTCTTTGAAACTTTAGTCACTCTATTATCTTATATGGATGTGCGGTTTGGGGTTACGTGTCTCTAGAGAAATCTTGGAGAAATATTGAGCAAATCTAGAAGCGTTTTATAACATAACCTTAAAATTAAAGTAATACACCCTATCCTATTCTCCTTATATAAGTGGGTCTCTTTCCCCTATAAAGACTAGCACAAGCTAGGCTTATGTTGTACAACCTGACTCGATAGCATAGGAGACCATAGACTTCTAAGATAGCTTTTAAATTCTGACCAAAACCACCTAAGGCTTAAATGAGGTTGGTATAAAACACCCCGATTTGGTTAAACCATTGGAGATGGGTAAAGTGTTGCATTGCAAAACATTAATAACATTAAAAAAATGTTACTTCTAAGTTTCGAAAAGAAAAAAGTGTGGGTGTGAGAAAGATCTCATGAGCTAAAAAGAAAATTAAGATATTATAAGGGAGGTCGTCAATCCCCACCTAGAAGATCAAAAATATCTCTCTTGTTTTAACAAGCTCAAAAGAAGAAAATTAATATAGCCAAGATTAGAACGAACTCTCATGAGCTCCCATAGTGAAACAAGTCGTTGGGCCAGGTTCTAAAATACCATGGATGGAAAGTGATCTGCCATCTGCAGTGAGAATCATGAACATTGAGGATGAAAATCACTCACTCTTAGAGTGCTCCAGATGTACAACCACATTAGAGCTCAATTTCATAATCTTTGTTGCAATAGCGACCTTCCCTAGCCTTTTAAGATGTCAAAATTATAGTGAGCTCGGAGGGCTTCTCTCTAAGCTTTTTTCGAGCATAGGAATAAAATCTTAAATCAAGCTAAATATAACTCTTTTATGTATAGGGTCAGATAGACCAAAGATATTGGTACTCGAGTGGACAGTTAACCATCATCATCATCATCATCATCATCATTAAATTTCATTTTGATCGAAGTAAAGGAAAAATATAAATAATTAAGAGAATAGTTTATCGATTACACATACTCAAGCACTCAAAGTAGTTTTCTCAACATATAAAGAAATAATTATTTTGCATTAACTTGATAACACCACATAAGATAGTAAGCATATATGTTTTAGAGAATAGCCTACATTATATAATATTTGTTGTAGAAATTTTAGGAAAAAATGAGGATAATTAAAGAATAGACAACAACCATTCATAATTTGTAATATTAGAGTACAAGTTAATAATGTATCTATTTAACATATAAATATAAGTACTTACATTTATCAAAGAACCCCTTACTTGGGTAGAAATGTTGTTTTTATGAGAATTTATTAATAACCATTAGCATTGAAATTACTAGACTCTTAGTCTTCATAAATATGACTCTCGACCTTCATTGTCATCTATCTATATGGCTTTGTATTCTTGTGGTTAATTTTTCGTCTTCAAAAGTGATGTTGGGGATACATTTTAAAACACTATATTCAATATTACAATTAGAAACCATGTGGTTATGTTTTATGAAAATGGAGAACCGTGTTCTACGAAAATGGTAAAAACTCGGTCGGCCGAAGGATGGAAAAGCTAAGAGGAGAGCTAAGAGTGGAATAGTCGGAGACGGACGGAAGTACGGCAAGAAAATAATGGAGAAACCTTTTTCAAGCCTACTTGGATGGCACGTCCAACCATGTCAAATTCTTAATTTATGGGTGAAAATAATGTATCACGGCAAAGAAGAAGAATTAGCCGAGGAAGATATGGATCCAATTTTAACTGATCCCGGTAACACACAATTGTTTCGGGGAAAATCACCCTAGAGTTTGTTGGGTCAAAGCCTCCACGAAGCGAGGAGCATGCCATTCGGAAGGACTCACACACAACCATACTTGAATGCAAAATTAGATAACAACGATAGTAGAACTCACCAGCATGGTCCTACGTTCGATGCTGATCATGAGGTCAAACTGACAACCTTTCTTCCTCCTTCAACACCAGAAAACAAGAAAAAGAACATGCACGAAAACCTGGTTGTACAACATATATTTCTCTAAACGTTAGTGTAATCCGCCGAAATATGATATAAACGATAATAATACCTTAATAATCAATCTTTCCACATATACAAATAGATACTAACGGAGGGTTCGAGGCAAGACGGTTCTTCATTATTACGAATAGCATGTACGGCGGAGGTAAAAGTGGAAAGTGCTGAATCTGACACGATCTTCGACGGTCGCTACGGATTCGTCCCGCCCTTGCCTACTTCAAAACTTTCGAAGACTTGTGCACTCGAATCGCATGTAAATACGGATGGCATCTCCGGGGGAAACAAGGGTTTTTGTATAAATGCGGGGAAAGTGCGAGGAGGCACGGGGGTGAACTTGAGCGGGATTCCAACAGTATAATGTCTGTAAAATTTCTCTCTCCCTTAGGTCATGCACATGGGGGTTTATAATCCTCAAAGTAGTTTCGATCGATTGAAGCTTCGATTGGCCGCATCTTGAGGTGGTTGAACTACGGAGTAACCATCAACCCGGTCGAAAAATAGGGAATTTGCTTATATTTTTAATGGTTTAATAGCATGTCGAAGAAGTAACAGACTCGCGTATACACGTGGAAAAGGCTGAGCATACTCGCGTGTGGGAATTTAACTTGTTTTTTAGTGCATTTGTTCAAGTACGCAGGAATGGGTGCCCAAAGCCATAAAGGCAATCATGAATCATGCGAGGGTGAAAAATGATGCTATAACAGTGCTAATATGAGGTCGGAAAGGGGTACATGATGGCCGAAATGTATTATCACGCATAGAAATAACTTCGCAGAGAGAGGACTTCACTGGTTGACTTGCCAAGAACGATGAAAGAAAACGAGAGAGTCAACTCATCTTTGAGCGGGCATACCCATGCTCGGTCAAAAATACATCATATGATACGAATAGATCCAAAATGTATACCAGTATGGGCGGGCGAAAGTACACAATGATCATACGAGCACTGGCACAGAGGTACAAGTACGAATCAATTTCCAAGTATCACATATATAGAAAAGCTGATCGATGATCTTTGACTGGATGTACGATCATATAAATAACAAAAAATCTCCAAGTACCAAATCATAAGAGGTGGAACAAACGGTACAATCACGCAACTAAGGGCAACATAACAAGATGTTGCTGTACTAACACCAACATATAAGGGTGAAACGACATCATGGCGGCCAGATAATTTGTCGAAAAGTGGTAGGGAAATGCGCGTGCAACGCCGAGTCTTCATGATCACTATGGCACAATTCTACACAATGAGAATAAATGAGCTGAAGTCGACCATGTGAGAAATCGTTGGATTACCGGTCAATGATGTATACCGTTAACCGCGCGGACAACACAATAATGAAAATAAGCGTTAAGGTGCCCCCGGTAAAAATCTAACAAGTGCGAATAAATGAGTTGAAGTCGAACACTTCAAAGAATCTACCAATCGAGGAGAACAATGATGAATCCCCCCACGCGCCGATAAACGAAAGTACGCCGCGTGTTTGTAAACCCTAGTGCGGCAAAATACTCTAGACCTTATTCCCCGAGCAATGAGTCGGAGTCGATGGGGAAAAGATCTGCGGAAGGAAGGCATTAAGGCATCCCACATCGGTCCGGCGCGAGTGTAACCCGCGACGAGGTTGGAAGAATCGGACGATGAAGTGACGAGAACAGAGCAGTACGTTTCGACGCCTGCACAAGATGAAGCTAGCGCATGGAAGAAACCTACGAACAACCAATAATGGTGACACGAGAGCGAGATATCACCAAATGGACCAAATGGAAATCAGTGCGCACAGAATCCGGTGTGATATTAATGATGGCGACGTCGAACACGGAAACCACTCGATCAAAGACCCGCCAGCGGTGATCTGAAATGCTGAGCACCGCGGTCACTGTCAATGATGGAAATAGGGCCGGTGCGGCTCTGGGGTTTGCTCTCGGTGGCAATATGTCGTAATCGATAAAGACAAACCGTGAGCAAAAGTCCAATGGAACCTTCTCAAACTAGCACGGCAGAGAACCAAAACATGCGATGTGATAGAACAAGAACGACAAGACCGAGAAGGCAGTGAATAATGAGTCCAAAGAACAGTAGAATGGCCGACTGCGGTTAGACTTCCTTGAACAAAAGCACGACTGCGTGATGACCATGGAAGTAAAGTGACCTTTCGCCTCGTCCCGGTATGCGAGAAGGCGAAACAAACTCTCCATATGATTGGAAGAAGATAACCAACCGGGGGAGGGTGACAAGGTAGAGAACAAGGTAAAGGCTAGCTGGGTCAAAAATAAAACCATCCTAAATGTGAAATATATATAAGTATGTGTGCTTTGTTCGAGGGCGACAAGCGTGCATACGCCATCAAACAACGAAGTTACATCTAGTTCCGCTCTTTTTGTTATATTTGATTTTTTTGTCTTTTTCATATAATAAGCACAGAAAAGAATAAAAGAATGCTATGGTACAATGGATAGAACGAGTATCAAGAAACGGATACACTAGTTCTGAGGATTGGAACAGTCTATGTCGATGCAAGGTAGAGAGAAATTTGGTAGCGATACTCGGAGGAATGTTCCATCCATAGGTAAAAAGGGTGTCAAGTTGTGATGGCTAAGTGCATGCGATGGTCAACTTGTACGGATAGACGGAGGTCAAAAGTTGGCTTAAACATCGGGTCAAATGAAGCGGGGCTAAAGGCCGGGATAAACAAGTAGCCAATATGCCAATGAAGTAATACAACTCAACAACACCGAGGGGCCTCTAGGGTAAAAAGCCCCGGAAGAAAAATGATAGTGAGGAAGAAGAAGAATGAAGCTTCCTTTACCCACATAAGTCATGGCGGACTAAGAGACTCCCGAGCCTACATAAAACGCAGCATGGGCAACAAGTGATAGCGAGGAACTAACTAAGAAGCCCGCCAGCAAGGAAGGCTCTACCATCGAGTCATGATTAAAGAATCGGCCCGATGAAATGGGTGTAATATAACGCTTTGATGGGATCGACCTAACGGAAAGTGATCGATATGAAATTAGTATGCAAAATGCAACGGAAAGTGGATTCCTAACCTATATGCCGGTGAAAGATCATGTCTGCCGTGACGAGTCATCGATCATGGATAAAAAACCGGGAAAAATCTCAAAATCATCCAAATGTGCACAAACATACCAAACCCAGAACGCTGACATCTGGGTTATAGAGCTTAAGATAGATTGAAAATATAAGCATAACAAATTTTTGCGAAAATTTTCAACTTTTTGGACATAAATAGACAAATTACCTCATATTTGGTTCATTGTTACATTAACGATTTGGAAAAAGTGCTACGGGAGAAGAAAAACTTCTTTCGTCAAAACGAAGACAGCGAGCCATCAAGTGCCAGGTTACATCGGGTAAGCTCATAAACCATCCTTGCAATTCATTTTGTCCATTCATAAATTAAAATTTGATAATTTTCACCGTAGAATCTCTTGCTAAAAATCACGGGTTTGCGCATGCGCGAGTTGTTAATGACAAAGTCGCGTATACATAACATTGTTACAAAGAAAGTCGTGTGTACGCGACCCAAAAATGAAAAATGCGTGGCTAATGAATGAATTATTGAAATTTTGCGGGGGAAGACCATATCATGGAGAGAGCGTGAACATGAGTGCTATTGATCAAGAAGTCATGCGAGATTAGGCATCGCTAAATATTCTTCGGAATTGCGGATTGCTCAAGTATTTCAAAATGCCAAATATGAAGAGTAATGTACGGTTAACAAAATGCTTGTGAACTATTGAGAATAGGAAGAATACTTCTTCATCATAGATCAGATGTATACGCATCGAAGTGGGAAGAATATATATTTTATTCTTTTGGACTTTCCCTGAGGGGAGCCGGTGGACTTTGCAGGGAAGTGCTTGGAAGATAACAGCGGAAAGATCGTCACGTGTCTCTTTGCGTAGAGGTTCAAGAAAGTGGGAACTCAAATTGCAATCAAATATTTAAAGAGCTGCACAAAATCACTCCTTTTTACCATTGGGAGAGTAGCAGGATCGGCTTCTCACTGCACTGGGCATCCGGGGATGCACCAAATGAGTATGTGTGGGTGGAATGCTTAACTCATGTATATGATTGGTGCAATCTCTTGATGGACGGAAAGCAACGGTTAGCTTCAGCTCAAGAAAACAAAGACATTTTTTGGATATGGTACGAATTTTGATGACATTCTTCTTTGAGAAGATACCCTGACATTGAGACCCAAAGTGATCTCTGTCGGCCGACCCGAGAGACCCAAGAGGTGCCATTTGAGCGGTTTCGCAGTGAAAGAGATTGAAGTGAAGTTCCCGGACCACTTGGGATGATGAGTTCTTCCTTTAGTGGGAGAACAAATCATTCTTTGTGGACGACTATGCCTATGCTAGGATGGACTTTAGTAGCGATCCGGATCTTGTCCTTCCACTAGGCACGGCATAGGGTGCGGTCGGTAAGTTTGCAATTTTTTGACTTGCTCTAATTTTTGGATTTTTTCAAATATGTGTGAAAAATAGAAAAACAAACATGTTTTGATTAGATTCACCGTGACTTACAATGTAAAAAACGATCTTGATACGGATATTGGACGGGTTAGAGCTTGAGGTTTAAGTGACATAAGCGTCGCGAGGGGGGGCGAAGCGGATACGGTGGATTCGAGCCAGGACCCTCCGGTGTACGAGAGGAACTTGGAGGGACTAACCCGCTAAGTACCTGTGGCTGCGATGGAAGGTCTATTTGAGGAAGCCATCCGAGAGGCAGCTGGTAGGGTGCCCGAGGCCCGGAGTACGGTTGTTCATGGGGATTTCCGCTGCGATCATGTTCTATGAACACAACTTACCCCGAAGCGGGGACCTCGGGAGTAGATAGAGATGATGTATCGAGGAGGACTATATATTATTTGAGGAAGTGAACATGATCGGAGGCATAAGCGAATTTTATGTGACTTGTGGATCCAAATTTTGTAAAGTTTTTTGAACACTCGGATGATATATATACGTTGATGTTTGATGTGATGTGATAAATGTATCAAAATGTGTAATGTTTTTTATGATTAAATTTTATTGTATGGAGCGTTTAATATGCCAATCCAGTGCTTGATTGGCTAGTAGATGCCTTCGTCCGAATTGTCGACTCGGGAATATGAATGAAAGTTAAAAATTGAAATGATCTCTTGTAACAAACGTACCCTCGAGAACAATCGGAGTAAGAATTCGATCTTGAACCCGATAAGTATTGTTCCGTGCGACACCACCGGTGGGGAGTCAAGAAAAATACCGACGAATCAACACCCAAAGATATTGCCTGCGAGAGTAGATAAACAAGCTGCCGGTGTAGTACTGCTATGTTATTGGAAGCAGGACCAATGCGGGGCCCCTCTTGATGCTAACGGATGGCCGGATGGACAATGAAGTACCCAAGCACGGAAGCTAATTTCGGGTGTGTCTACTAACACCATCGAGCGAAACCAAGCAACTCATGACATCCAACAGACTTTGCCAAAGCGGATCAAAGCATCACCATCACATCAAATATTGAAAAATCAACCAGATATGTACAAAGCAAAACTACTATATACAAAAGCAACATGCTGGGCAAGCCTGGGCACCAATACTTCTTCAAATAGAGCCCATTTCACAGGCTCACATGTCGTTCCCTTCAAAATCAACCAAGGTATATTGCTCTTTTCTTAAGGACTTTTTAACGATGAAGGGGCCATACCACATAGACTTAAATTTTCACCTTTGGAGCATCTGCTAACCAGGCATAAGCAAAACAAGTGCCTTTGAAAAAAACCACGAAGCAGCGCGCCTTGTAATCTTTGAGCTTTAACTCGGTTTTGTACGCTTCATTCATCGTGGCGGCATCATGCTCATCGAGATGTTTCGAGATGAAGGAGCCGTTCTTCGAACTAGAAGTGTCGGAAAAGTTCAATAGCTAATTTAAGAGAAGAATCTCACATTCAATAGGAAATACGGATTCCAACCCGTGCACTAGTGAAACGGAGTAAAGCCGATTGCGATTTTCAACGACGTCTTGTACTAAGTACGGGATATAGCATAATATGCCCGATTGGATCTAGCTTTATCAATTGTCCTTTGAGGTGTCGTCGAGGATTTATTCACCGGCTTCCCACTTTCCCATTGGCCAGGGATAATACGGAGATGAATGCTCTTGCCGGAAACCCAATTTGAAAAGGAGCCAACTCAATACATCATGCTATTCTAAAAAGCCATTTTGTCATGATCGATGACAATCTCTCTAGGAATACCAAAACGACGATAACACGAGTTGAAAAGAAAAATTTTGCGGTCTCACCATCATTCCCAAAAGTAGGCATAGCCTCGACCCACTTCGTAAAAGTAGTCTAATGCTACAATAATGTGCTTGTGACCTTTGGCCGAAGGCGAGTTACAAGTAGTATGTCCAATACACTTTGTGAAGGAATGACAGTGGCAATGAAAAGTGGGCGGATGAGCGCGCATTTTTCAAGTATAAACTTGACACGGATGACACTTTTTGACAGAGCTCCATACAATCCTTGAAAATTGAAGGCCAAAGTACCAGCCGTAAAATATTTTGAGTTGTAGCAAGCCCGGATAAATAAATACCCACAGCTCACTGACAGGAATCATTAGGCACGACCTCGGCCTTGAGAGTTAAGCAACGTCTCGGGATTGAATCAACCTCGTCGGTATAAAGCATCACCGATAATCGGTAATTCTTAGCCAAGTGTGTGACTTACGACGCTCATCTTTCGAAAAGTAGAGAAGACTTCGCGATGCGAAGATACTGACCAGTACTACTACTTTCAAGGATCACCGACGAAGAGATAAGAAACGAATGTTCATCCCAGGGAAGGATTCATCATGAATCATCTCTCTTCCCACGGGGCAACTCGGAAGTCAATTCACGAAAACCAATGATTTCTTGGACTTGGCCAGGACATAAACTCAAGATCAGAATTCTGCCAAAAATCACAATCCCATCTATTGTGTTGCCCCAATCACTGCCACCCTGCGAGGACAAAAGTGAAATGGATTGGTACAACATGAAAACATAAGTTTTTAAGTAGAAATAATGTAATGCGAGATCGCTACACAACATGAGCTATTGCCTAAGCTAACTTTTCTGGTGTACGAGTTCGAGTCTCCAATCCTCGACTAAGATAATAAATAACACTGCTGTGAAAACATCGCCATCTCGAACGGAAGAACCATGCCAATAGTAGTTACTGTTGTTGCCCGGACAAAGAAGGAAATCCGCTATAATCGAGTGGACTCGGGCTAAGGAGCGGAGAGGTCAGGCCTTTTTTCAAAGCATCAAATGAGTGTTGAGCGAATTCCTTCAAAAAATGTAACTCCTTTTTTCAACAATCTCATAAATCCCTTGGTAACTTGACGTAATTTACGATAAATCTCTCGAAGAAAATTATACTTTGTGTAGACTTTGAAGTTGACGGATAGAGGACGGGGGAGGCAAGCAGTATTGCCTCAACCTTGAAAGGAGATCTACCTAATCCTTCCTAGACACGATGAATCCCAATAACCGTAGGATCATATTGTTGAAAACACACTTGTTCGGATTCAACCTAATCTTATAGAAATGACATCGTTCAAATATTTTCCGGAGGTGAGCGGATGATCCATCCCTCTTTCGGAAATGAGCGATAATCATCCAAATATGCCTGCGATAATCTTTTTGATGTCATGGAAGGCATATGACATGACATTTGAAACATAGCCCCAACATTTTTTAAGACCAAAGGCATCTTCTTGTAAGCAAAAGTACCCGGGGGGACAAATAAGCGGTCTTATGCGATCTTGGACGGATAGTAATCGGTTATATCCGGAAAACGTCACCGCCGAAGGAAAATCTCATTACGGCACACTCGTCAATGATCTGATCAATAAATGGTGTGGGGTAATTATCTTGGGACATGCTTTATTAAGGTCTACGTCAATGCAAACTCCGAATCGTTCCTTGTTTTTGTCTACGGGAACGGGGGTTTGAAACCCATTCGATCAAAGGAACGGGGGAAAATGAATCCCGCCTTAAGCAAGTTCTCCACCTCGGCTTTGATGGCTGCTACACTTCCTAGGATTGACCGAGGACGAAGTTTTCCTCACAAAGCTTAGCGTTTTCTCAAGTCTTGATCTCATGCTGGATAATAGATGGATCTACCGAGCATTTCCTCATAAGACCAAGTAGACACATCCCTATACTCTTTAAAGAGCTCGGTGTAATCTGAATTTCTTCACGGGAACATTCAGCTCAGGTAGAGAACATTCTCAATAATATTGGGATCACAGGAAATATTCAGGGATAGTAGGAGAAATCGAGCCATGTTCCCTTCGGCCTCAGGCTTTGTGTTGGTGCTAAAGGGTTCAAGGCGGGTGAACAAGACCGGGGGCGAGGACTTGGAAAGCATTTCCCAACTTCGCTCAAATCGAGGTAAAAAGTAAGGCAGGTGATACAAGTCATCCCACGGTCTATCTATACCGGTCATGGCTTCTGGTGGCCTCTTGAGATGAGTGGAATCGAGGCAATCACGGGTGAAGAAGAACTGAAATTAATAGGCACGAGAACCACATCTCACTCCAACTCTTCACGGTGAAGGAGGGCGGGTGGATATAACGAGTCAACGATAGTCGATAGAAATCTTAGCGCGAACGCCGGAAATTCCATTCACCACTTGACCTTAGCTAATGTGGCGGTGAGGAAGAGCAAGATCCAGGGTCCGAAAAAATAATGGTCAAGAAACTCTCTTCCGAAGAAGGAGCCTTGGAATGAGTGCATTTATATGTCTGCAGTAGGAGGAATATCGAAAGTACCCATCGAGGAAGAATACATTTCCAACCCTAAATTCTCAACGGGCGCCTTGGTATTATCTGACTTTGGGCAGTTGAGTCGGTCGACGCATTCGGGTCCTACTATAGGAGGAACCGATCCGATTGGTCCTTTGTAACGATCACTCCTTCATGAGGAAACAAATAATCTGAAATAATGAGGATGCAATAGCATCCATCTCATAAATCCGATTTCTCCCCAACGAAGGTTGTAGTCTGACTTGCATCAACTACCTCAACCTCTATAATGTAGTTTCCCCCAACACGGATAAGCAAGGCCAGACAGCTACCATGGTGCAGCAAGGGCCAATAATGACGCGGTCGGAGAAGGGTGAGTAGACGAACTGACTTTAAGGAGGTCAATCATCTTCCAACATGTGAGAGGCATCACGCTGTGGAAAGCACCCTCATCGACAACCCGTCAAGAAAGATGTTGCACTTCGGTGCGATGATTTAATATCGAAAGCCATATGATGGGGGAGTCTCTTCTTAAAATTAGACATATCAAAAGTAATCGAGAAGAAATTTTTTGGATCAATAGCCCCAGTAGCGTTGAGCAAAAGCCTTCGCATTGTTGGGACAAAGGTGGGCCACCTCTAAAGCGGGCACTTAACACGAGGACTGCTGCACGCCGGATTTTTCCTGATAGACTGGTTACGGGCAGCCTAGCATTTGGATTAATCATCGATCGCTTAGAAAATGCTTTGGGCATGGGGGGCATAGACTCAACGATGAAGCTTCGTAATGTGAAGCGGCTAAGTGTCAGGGTATCATGTGGCTTTCGAAGACTCTTCTCACTTCATAATCACGGGATCTCGTAGTGACATCCACGTGAGCACTCATCATGAATATGTTCGATGGAATTTCCCCTTCCTGGGTGCCTAAACCCAATTTTGATTCGCGCCAACAACTAGTTGTTGCCCTTGGGGAAAAAGGGTTTGGTAACAAAACTTGGGAACTGAAGAACCTTCTTCCCGAGCTAACAAGCGGCCGCATCTAAGATTTTAGGAGCAAAAAGGTGTGTGAATGGTCTCACGTACATAACTTGCATGGAAACTTCACTTTCTTTTTCTCCTTTGGACCCTCACCAACATGCTCGTTGGTTTTATTATTAATCCCCTTCCCATTCTTTCCTTTTTCTTATTATTTCGTCCCTTCTTCTTCCCTTCGGATTGTTGATTTCCCCAGGATCGGAAGCTTGGACAACATTTGTCGACAAAGATTGGGAAAGCGATGACTCGGCCAGAGCACGGCCGGCCGGAAGGAGAAGCGGTGCAAAGACAAGCTGCTGCCGATTCGTCGCGAGGCTAAGCTGCACCACTGCTGATCGGCCAAATCGTCCATCCTCGCCGAGAGACCCAGAACTGATTTTGAATAAATCTAATTTGGGCCCGAGGCATTGGGCAAATATTTGTGGAGGACCCCGGACGAGAATAGATGGGTTCATTCTTCCGGACCTAAATAACTTTGCTCCTCGGAAAATACCCCCGACGAGGATACATCTTTAGAAATGTGTGGTAGAATTCCCAGGAAACCATTCCAAAAGTTCTCACCAGGTACGAGCTTTAATAGCCTCTTCCTTCTCCTCATTCACCGAATATAGTCGAAATATGGGTTTGCGTAAATCCACCTTAAAATTGGCTAGGAGTTCGGTCCCGACATCATATCGGACGAACAGGCGAAATAGTTTAGAAATGTAACGGGCAGTTCTCAAAATGTGTAAAACGCGGAAGTTAGCTCAATATACCATTTAGCGGCATTTCAGGTTAGGGTCTTCGAAACAATGTCAACCTAATCGAATGTCGATCGGGGAGTTAGAAAACACCATAAATGGAAAGTGGTGATGTGGTCAGCCGGATCTCTCATTCTTGCCTTGAAACTTTAGAATGTACGAGGGTAGTTTGGTCGGGACCGGAAGCCTACAGGTATGCGAATCGGATCATTCGTCGATTTCGCGACGGATGCGGCAAGTTTAACGTTGCCGGAGAGAAAAGGTAAACAAAGGCGAAGCTTTGAGGGATTCCATCATGATAGGATGAATTCTAAAATTCTAAAAAGAATACCCTAGATTTGATGAGGCACCGAGGTTGCCGAGAAGAACTCGTAGCAAGAGAAGAACCTCCTCCCCGCGAGTTACCGGAAGCCGAGACCCGGTTCCCCGCACAGAAGTATTAAATGAAGAAAGGCCACGATAGGGGTTCCGAACGATGAACGGAGAAAAATTCTGATAGGCACTCGACGAAGGGAAAAAAGCATTCCCTTGGTGACCGACGTAAAACGATTCTGCCCTGCACATAGTGAATACGGGTTCCCGTCACCAGCAAAAGTGGTTGAATTACGACCTCGGACCAAGGGTTGAGCACGGGTCTGAAAGTAGCGAAAGGACCTAAAGAAGAAGTTCGAACTAACCAATGTCGATTCCGAAGGACCCTTGAAAAGAGTGATCCACTGGCCATGGAAGACATGGGTGTAGATCTAGGCACGGCCCGATCAGAAGGAAAAAGGAGGAATCCCAGCAGTAGGCATTCCAAAACGAAAGGACCGGTTCGAAGCATGTGCTTGGTTGAAACCGAGCCAAGACACAGCGACACTAGAAGAAATCAAAGATATAGCAATAGTGCCCCCCTCCCTTCAACGAAGCGAGGAGTACGAATGCTGCGGCCTCATGACCCGAAGCCGCGTTCCCGGTCGTGGCCATCGAAAGGTATGTATAATAAGGAGGATCTTCCGGTCTCTCGACTCGGGTCAATATGTTCAACAACGAACGGATAATCGGGGAGGAAGAGGATGGAAGTGACTGCGAGGTTCGAGACACTTCTCTACTGTACTTCTTCTTCTGCGGAAATAATACTAAGCGAGGTGAGCGGAGCGCTCCTCTGGGTCAACTTTGAGAATATTCAAGAACCTTTAGACCCTTGTGGAGATCTCTCTCCTTTCGTCGAATACCACGGGGTGGTAACCACTTGCTAAATCACTCCCTCGCCTTCTTGAAGAGGCTGCGGACTCTCGGGAGATAACTGATTCTCCTTGATCGACGAGGCGCTTGATACGTACTTTAACAAATTTTAATTAAACTCAAAAAGTGTAAAGCTAGGCAAGCTAGGGCAAAGAAGAACTCACCTACAAAAAATAATCACGAGATACAATCAAGTAAACAACCTTAGAATGTTCCGCTCCGGAGTCGATTGGGGCCAGGATTGCCAAAAATACAAGAAAAAGAAAAATATAGGACCTCCCGAAAGTAGTTTGGGATAATTACCGACCCGGACACTGGCGAAGGTATCGGCGCAATTACGCGGGCCCTGACATCCTTGCCGGCTCCAAGTGCCAAGCTTCGCCAGGGGCACACCCCCGGAAATGCTGCTTTGAGAAAGTGATGCGACGTACGCCTCGGTGCCATGGGTATTCCCCCGCGGTCACCTGTGGAACCTAGGAGTGGCGACTATGGGCACCAATCCGTGTGGAAAGGCTGGGCGGAGATGGTGTGGGGTGATTCAGCAAATCGGAGAGGTATCTCTCTTTCCGGCCTTCCACTTCCCTACGCGCTTCGACTCTGCGGAGGAAAGCTTTCGATCACCTAACGGAGTTGGATTTCACTAGAATTAATCAACTTCTATGTTTTGTTTGAGCGGCCTTGGAGAGTTAACTCTACACTCACCTAATCCGAGCCCTACAACCTAGCTAGTTGGTGTATGACACTTAGAAAACTTGCTGGTTGCTTTTAAATTATATCGCTTATTTTATTAATTTGTTATGTTAAGTCAAGGGAGATACGGTAAAACTGCGTGGTGTTTGACGCGAGAAAAGAAATTAATAAAAACCCAAACTACATGCAAATACGATAATTGTCTTTCGATGAAAAAGCAACTACCACCAGTTCTCTGAGATTAAAAAAATTTTATTTTTCTTTTCGGATAACAAACTCACTCGCAAAAACTATGAAAATGACTAAATGTGAGGGTACTTTTTGATGCCAAATCACTAAAAGCATGCAAATTCTAAGATGGAAAATCTCCTAAAGTAGAGAAAATTTCCCAAAGATGCTTGAGTTTATCTCTTTTGGTTGTCCGGAAGCTAGTTCCCTGATAGAAACTCTTAATAAAGACACCAAAATCGCTTGAAAACAAGAGGAAGAAATCAACGTGACAATTCCTTTTAAAAATCAAGTCAAAATCCAAAGGCAAGAAATCTCAACAAAGCTTCAAAATGTAATGAAATGAAAACAAAAATGTAAAAAAACAAAAGAAAACAACAAAGCAAAATGTTTTTTGAGCTTTTGAGTTTTTATAAAAAGAAGAGTTCGAAAAAGACCAAGAAAAACTACTCAAATCCCAAAACCAAACAACACGAATTTCAGCAAAAACTTCAAAAACGCTCCAAATCTTATAAGGCTAACTAGTAGCAAGATTTATATGAGCACGAAGACACGAAACTGGAGTCCTCGACCTAGAAGAATAGTACAACCTTGCAATAAACAAAAACTTCAAAGAACCAAGAAAGACTCTTGAAAAGTTGCAACAGAACCTGATCGGCCCAGACTCAAGAAAACCAACCAAGAAATGGGCAAAAATCAAAGTGCAAAGCAAGACACAAGGTAGGAAAGAGTAAATGAGCGGGGAGCTCTGTTCGATAAAGCGAGTGACCAAGAATCCCCGAGAGAAAGAGATCTTGGTACTCGAACCGAAATGTGACCACGAAAACAAGACTTCACCAATAAACTAGTTTTCAATCAAACAAGAGAAAAAAGACCAGACCACTTTCTACACAATCCAGAGGTACAAAGACACTGCGGGAACGAGGTCTCCACGGTCGAGGCAGGACTAAAAAGCGAAAATCAAGAATTTCAAAATCTACGGGGTATACACTATGAGAGTTTGACAACAAGCGTGCATACGCATTGTGCTAAAGGAAACCCGCGTATCTGCGCGACTACCTTTAACAAAAAATGCGTGTATACGCGTACGTATACAGACAAACCTATGTATGAAAAGGTAAATAATAAAAAATAAAAAGGATCAAGCACGGATAAGGAACCGGAGAAAACCAAATTATTTGAGAAAGAGTAAAGTAAAAATTTAAAATAAAAGTTAAAAACTATTGGAAACCTGTCAAACGTTTCGAAACCACCCAACGGAGAGATGCAAAAATGTGATCCCCGGTGAGGATCGCGAGTTCTGTTTGGGGAAAATCACCCTATGGGGGTTTGTTGGGTCAAAACCTCCACGGAGCGGGGAACATGCCATTCGGAGAAAGGACTCACACACAACCATACTTGAATGCAAAAAAATAGTTAACAATGATAGCAGAACTCACTCGTAGTCCTACATTCGATGTAGATCCCACAGGGTCCAAACCCCCCAGAAACCCTTCTTCCTCCTTCAACTTGGAAAACAAGAAAGAATGTGCACGGAAACCTAGTTGTACAACATATACTTCTCCTAAACGTTAGTGCAATCCATGTGTAACATTATATAAACCATAATAAATGCTTAAATAATAATCTTTACACACATATAAATAAACATTAACACACGAGTTCAGGAACAAGATGGTTCTTCATTATCACGAACAGCATGTACAGTAGTAAAAGTGGAGAGATCACCTGAATCCTTCCACGATCCTCGAGCAGACCGTCGTCCAGATTCGTCCCACCCTTACCTCGCTAAGATACTTTCAAGACTTGTGCACTCGAGATGGCATATAAATGGATGAACATCTCTAGGAAACAAGGGTTTCCTGTATAAATCTGGGAAAGTGTAGGAGGCACAGGGAATCAGACTTGAACTGGGATTCCAATAGAGTATAATGTCTATAAAATTTCTCTCTCCCTTAGGCCATACACATGAGGGGCTTTTATACTTTCTCAAAGTAGTTTCAATCAGTTGGAAACAGTTGGCCACGTGCTGGGGTGGTTGAAATACTAGAGTAACCATCAACCCAGCCCGAAAATGGGGATTTTTTATATATTTTTTAATGATTTTAATGGAATACGCGGAAAATTACATATGGACTCGCGTATACACGCGGAAAAGTCTGGGCATAACCGCGTATGGGAATTTTAACACTGTTTTTTTTAGTGAATTTTGTTCAAGTCTGTAGGAATGGGTGCCCAAAGCCATAAAGACAATCATGAATCACATGAGGGTGAAAAATGATGCTATAGCAGATGCCCCCTAATATATGAGGTCAGAAGGGGTACATGATGGCCAAAATGTATTATGCACGTAGAAAGAACTTCGCAAGGACAAGAGAGGAATTCACTAGATTTCAGCCTGCCAAAAACCAATGAAAGAAAATAGAGAGTCAACTCATGCTGAGGCGGGCATACCCATGCTCAGTCAAAAATACATCATATAGAAAGTACATAATAGATCCAAAATGTATACAAGTATAGCTGAACTGAAATTACACAATGAATCATCTGAGCATGGCCCGGAAATATAAGTCTGAATCAATGTCCAAGTATCACATATAAAAAGCTGATCAATGATGGTGCAACTGGATGTATGATCATATAAGTAACTGAATCTCCAAGTACCAAATCATAAGGGGTGGAACTCATGGTACAATCACGCAACTCGGGAGCCAACATATAGGATGTTGCTGTACTAACACTGCAACATATAAGGGTGAACGACATCACTGGTAGAAACTGAATGGACTGTCAAAAGTGAACCAAAAGATGCTGATGCAACCCGAGGTCTTCACCGATCTCGACGGCACAATTCTACACAATGGGAATAAATGAGCTGAAGTCAACCATGTGAGAAATCGTTGGATTACCGGTCAATGATGAATACCGTTAACCAACGCGAGACAACCCACCAATAATGAAAATGAGTGTCAAGGTGCCCCAGTACAATCTAACAAGTGCAAATGAATGAGTTGAAGTTGAACACTTGAAAGAATCTACCAATCAGGAGGCAATGATGAATCCCCACTGTCGATAGCGAAGAGTCTGCCACTGATGACTGCAAACCCTAAGGTACTGACAAAAAGACTCTAGACCTTATTCCTAGAGCAATGAGTCAGATTCGATGGGAAAATATCTGCTGGAAGGAAGGCATTAAGGCATCCTACATCAGTCCAGCGCGAGTGTAACCCGCAGGCCAAGATTTGGAAGGAATCGGACGAAGTAAAGTGACGAAACCAAACCGAAGTATGTTTCCGACATGCACAAGATGAAGCTAGTGCACGGAAGAAACCCTCTGAACCAACCAATAATGAAAGCTGACACAGAGGCAAGAAATCCATCGATAGGGTCTGTTAGCGCTCGAATCTACCTTAGGCTGAAATAAGGTAAAACTCAAGGCAACATCAAACCACGCTCAGCCTCGTAGCTAGCCCTACGAGGACAGGAGAGGGCTCTCTCCGGGTCTATCTCGGCAAAAGGTCTTCAAAGGGGCTGAGATGACTTATAATGGATACTGATTTTAGGCTAGTAAATAGATAGAAAGGTTTGATTTAAATTTTTTGGGTTTTCGTTGGAAAAATGGGAAAAACACTTTTGGGCTCAGGGATGAGGCCAGATCTTTGCAAAATTTGAGTTGGGGCAAGGTAGGCAGTAGTCTTGATGCTTTTTGATTATGTGTATGGATGGATCAGAATGACAAGGAGCTGAAGAGGGTAAGGGAGAACAAGGATCCTCTCCAAACTGGCGAAAACATATAAAACTAAACAAATTTAAAGGCAGAGAACTGGAATCAATGGATTCTACCTCATTTACTCATTCATTTAGTTTCAGAAGAAAAAGAAGGGAATGGCATACATTAAACATTAAAGAAATTACAAATAACTGAGAGAACACACCATCAAAACTGAAAGCCACAAGAATCCCAACAGGTGTTGCAAAACCTCTGATCTTTCCTTAGCCAAAATGCAGAAAATGAAAATATGTACAATAGTGTGCCAAACTTTTCCCAAGAGTCCAACCTGTCCAACCTTTGAAAATGATTGAGAAAATACATCATATAGACCATCCTAACCCCTTCCCATGCCTCTAGGGGTCGAGCTCATGCTTCTAGGAGCAGTTGAACCAATTCTAAACAAAGAGCTAAAATCTAGGCAGCCAAACAACTTGCCTCTATAAGCTAGGAAATTGATCCATTCACTTGATTTTCACTTTTTTGTGAATGAATCATCTAGAAAAATTAAATAAGTTCCAAAGTTACATTATGTACATCAAATTACATAAAGAAAAACCAAAAATTACATCAAGAGGTGAAACTAGTCCAAACTGGCCGAATTTCTGAGCTGGAAGGTGAAAAACATGCCCAAAATCTCTATGAACCGCGCGCCAAAGCTCTATGAATTGTGCTACTTTGAACCTATTTTTGGGGCACTTCCCGGAGTCAAAATTGAGCTCATGATAGCTCGTTGGAAAGCCCTGGATGTTGGCTATCCAACCCAAGTATAATTTTTCAATTTTTAGCTCATTTTCCCCTCCAAAACTTCATTCTTTCAGAAGTACTTCCTGCTGGTGCAAAAGGTGGCAGAAAGGTGGTTTTCATGGTGTTTTTGGCCCTTTTGATCATCCAGAACTTGATGAAATGCTTCGGCCATTTCTGAGCATGCATAAATTATCATGAAAAATCCAAAAATACAAAGTTTTCCTCCAGAAGATGTCCCAATCATAAGCGCGCGTCGGGACGCGCTACGCGTTGGGCGGAAAAACCTGTTTTGCAACCAAAATTTTCAAAATGACAAAATCTTCTCCAAATTTGCTGAAATTTGGAGTGAAGGTCTCTCATCATGTCTCATGCCCAGCCAAGGAAGCCTCTGCCAAAATCCGGAGTGGATCAGGCCTCTTTCGCCGTTTCATTGCTCTGCTCAACCTTCTCTTCAGGATCTTCATTTTTGCTTTGCAAACGTGCATGCGGGCCCAATAATGACCTTTCATATGACAAAGCATGTCTTTGTCTCTTTTGGACTTTGCCAACAACTTCTCCAGATGAATGTTAACATGCATGAGTTCGGTCTCTTGCTCAATTGGTGTCATGTCACCAGGTCTCTTCCGGGCCAATTTTCGATCCTCACGGATTCGCCACAGCTCTACAAGTGTGTGCTGATCCTCCAGCTGTTTGTTCCACTGATCCAAGTAATTTATCACCCACTGTGCTCTCTGCAAATTCTCTATCAAAGTACCAATCTCAACTTTCTGCTCCTGGATGACCTCCCTCAGTTTCAAGCTAGGAGAGCTCGCATCAACATCGATGAGTATAAAATCAGTGTCTCGGCCTCCTGAAGGGCCCTCATCATGCATAGGTCTCTTGCCTCTGTCCTGAACATGTACCTGTGCTGATGTCGAAGGCAAGACCCCTTCCACCTTAGGTGGAGATAGTACTCGCGCTGCTGACGAAGTCAACGAGACCCCTTCCACCTCAGGTGGAGATAGTACTCGTCGTGTAGCTACAAATAAGGCTTTGTGGCCTCGCTGATATGTCACATACACTGAAGCGCTGATATGCTAAGTCTCAGGAATATCAAACTGGTGTGAAGGCTCTCCCTCATCATGAACTACCTCAGGAGGCGGTTGTGGCACTGCAAAGAAGTCACGGGAGATGAACTCATCCCATGCGATGCCCTGCTGTGTGAGCTGATGTACCACCATGATTTTGATCAGCGCGTAATGATATATGCTGTTATGCTACTGTGCTGGGGTCTTCTTCTGTACAAGAAATGTCATCCGCTCTACGTTACGGTACATGAAGTATGGAATTCTCATCATACGTACCCTTGTGAAATGCATCAACAAACGGATATGGTACGCATAGAGGCGCGAGAATCTGCCCTCGCAACTGAAATATCGAATGATCAGTCTCATCAATGGTGCATACTCATCCTTCAGAAATCGAAATGGAAATACCCTGCTCAGCTGCCTCATATATCCAGGTCTGATATATGGCTCATAATAGGATTTCTCTAGCTACTGTCGTTTGTTCCATTCCTCTCCTATGTTTGGTATCCCAGTGGCCTGAGCAACGGTCTCTGGTGACAAAATGAAGTTTACTCCAGCAAGGTTTACACGGCCATCATGAAAATGTAGAACAAATAGGCGAGCTAACTCATGATGATGCTGAGTTTGGTAAATCATCTCATAATAATGGAAACATGACTGACGCTGAAAAAAATCCATTGCAAGCGGGCAAGCCTGCAATTGAACCAAAGAAGTAGGTTCCTCCCTGACATGCCTGCCACTTTTGCCACTTTTGTGAGACCTCCTTGGCACATTAACCTCTGCTGTGGAATCACTATCATACCCCTGCTCATAAACTGAATCCGTCTCTGACATGATGGTGAAATCAAGATGTATGACAAATATATGCTGATATGGTAATGATGAAAACAAGAATTCAGTGTATGCTCTAATCCCAAATGTGTCAAATATGTATCAAGGTGCTATAGGAAAACCACAATGAGGAAAGTACTGTCAAGTGTGAGGACAGCCACTGTTTGAGGGATTTAGGAACATGGACAATTTACAAGTGATACAAGAAAACAGTGATAGTGAGGGGAGTATTTTTGGGCAATTAAACTTTTGTCAATGGAGGGAAGGGATAACAAGTGATAAATTTAGAGTTTTACCACATGGGAACAAAAGGGAATGAAGGATGTGAAACAATGGTATAAAAATGGGACTGTGGTATAATAACAGTGATCACAGCAGTGAGGAAAATGATATAATGATAGCAGTGATAAAAGCATACATAACAATGGCATAAGAGTGTTTTGGCAAACGCAAGTTTTGACACCAATTTCAAATGACAATCATCACTCCTCAAACCCTATGGAGCAGATTTCGAAGTGGACATAGGGTTACGTTTTGCACCATTCAAAAATTTGTTTTCTCCACCTTTAAACCACCACAGCATATCCAAAAATCATTGAGCAGGCTTTAACATACTTACTTGGAGTCGAAAAGATGATTTGAATTGAGTTTGGGTGAAGGAGGGTAATTTTCCGGCCTTAGGGCTCTATACGCCACGCACATGCCCAACGCGCCGCACTGGTTTGGTGCGCCGCGCACGTGTAAAAATGAACTGCACAAAATTGCTCAATGCGTCGTGCGCATTCTATGCGCCGCGCGCTCCTTTGTCTGCGCCGCATGCACTCTGTCAACACAATTCCGGCCCTTCAACAATGAAATTTGTCTACAACCTCCAACTTCGACTTTGCTGTGAGAATTTGAAAATGTAACTTGACTCAAATGGCTTATATAGCTTGGAAAAATATCTTACAAGAGTTGGATTTGATTTTTGTTCTTCCAAAAACCCAATTTGTAATGTTTTGCAATTTTGGCACTTTATCATTTAATGAAACTCTGTCCTTTGGCTTTTTCACTGAATTTCTGAGTTTAAACTGATGAAATGAGTTGATTTTTTGTAGGGACGTTGGCGTTTGGACTTCGGAAAAGATCAGAGGCTGCATTGAAATTTTTTATGGTGGAAAAAATACATGATTATTACAAAGAATGAATTTGGCAATTTCTTGTTCAAAACAAAGTTTTGAACAAAAAATGTCCTCAAATGTGTTTGATGATGAAAATTTGAATTAAGAACCTTTTCAAAACCATCCTCATGGCCTACGGGCATTTATTAAATACATCAAAAGACTGAACCCTAAACTCTAAAACTAAAAGACTCTTGTTGACGAAAATAATCATTTATGACCATGAATGACGTGACCTGAACTTCGATGATTTTTAAGGAGTTTTAATTAGCCCAGTAGGTACAAGCATGAGGGAATACAAGACAACCAAACCCTCTCGTCAGTCAATGGCATGCCCCTAGTGAAATGCAATGAAGTGAAGTGAGCGATACACCTAAAAATGATATGCAAAAAATGAAATGATCTGCGATGACCATCGTCAGACCAAGCCTCTAACAAGGTAAATAAAATCAGGTCACACAAATCCCAAGGTGTGATGTGTGGTCTTGGGCAACAGCCCGGAAACACAGAGAATCACCTAGTGATAAAAACCCTGTATGTTGATCAAATGCTGAGCACAAGGCAGACACTTTATAATGATGAAAATAGAGGCAGAAGGTGTGACCTGGGTTGCTCTTCAGGCAATGTGTCATGAAAATGGAACAAGGCAAAACCCGCCTGAGCACAAGAGTCTGACAGGACTATTCTCAAACCAGCTGACTGAAGAGCAAAACATCTAATGTGATAGAACCTTAGAATCTTGACAAGGTAATTATCCACCCCCGAATAATGAGTCAAGAGACATCGCAGAATGGCTGACTCTGGTTAAACTTCCCTTGAACAAAAGCATGACTCGTGATGACCATGGCAGTAAAAAGTGACATTGTATTAGTCTGTTATGCAGGAGGCAGAACAAACTCTCCATATGATTGGAAGAGATAACCAACCAGGGGAGAACTGACAAGTGAAACAAGGTAAAGGCTGAACCTAGGTCAAAACTAAAACCATCCCAAATGGATGAAAGATGTATATGCTTTGTTCAAGGGCGACAGACTGACACTGTACTGCCATCAAATAACGAAGTTACATCCCATTCCCGCTCTTTTTTTTATATTTTATTTTTTTGTCTTTTTCATATAATAAGCCTAAAAAGGAATAAAAGAATGTTATGGTACAATGGATAGAATGAGTATCAAGAAACATATGCACTAGTTCCTGGGATTGGAACGATCCTATGCTCAATGCAAGGTGGCAGAAACTGGTAAGCGATACTCAGAGGAATGTTCCATCCATGGGTAAAAGGGTGTCAAGTTGCGATAGCTAAGTGCATGCAATGGTTAACTTGTACAGATAAACAAGGTCAAAAGTTGGCTTAAACATTGAGTCCAAATGAAGCTGGCTAAATGCCAGGATAAACAAGTAGCCAATATGCATTGCAGTAATACAACTCAACAACACCAGGGAGCCTCTAGGGTAATAGCCAGAAAAATGATAATGAAGAAGAAGAAGAATGAAGCTTCAACACACAAGTCATGGCGGGACTAAAGAGGACTCTCGAGCCTACATAAAACGCAGCATGGGCAAAAAGTGATAGTGAGGAACTAACTAGGAAGCCCATGTAAAGGAAGGCTCTACCACCAAGTCATGATTAAATAATCGGCGAGTGAAATGGGTGTAATACTCATGACCTGATGGGATCGACCCTATGGAAAGTGATCAGAATGGAGGCTAGTATGAAAAATGCAACGGAAAGTGGATTCCCTAACCTATATGCCAGTGAAGATCATATACCTGCCATGACGGGTCAGCAGTCATGGATAAAAAACCAGGAAAAATCTCGAATTCGTCAAAATGTACCTGAAAATATACCAATCTGGGCACTTCCAAGCATCCGGGTTATGCAGCTTAAGATAGAATGAAAAAATAAGCACAAGAAATTTTTGCGAAAATTTTCAACTTTTTGGGCATAAATAGACAAATTACCTCATATTTGGTTCATTATTACATTGCTGATTTGGAAAAAAGTGCTCTCGAGAAAAAAACTTCTTTCGTCAAAACAGGAGCAACCGACCGTCAAATCCCACCGAATTTCTTAGGTTAGCTCTTAATTCATCCTTGCTATTCATTTTGTCTGTTCATAAGTTAAAAATTAGGATTTTTCACCGTTAAATCTCTTGCTAAAAATCACAGGTTTGCGCATACGCGGGTTTGTAATGACCAAGTCGCGTATACGCGCGACTGTGCACAAATGAAGTCGCGTATGCGCAACCCAAAAATCAAGAATGCGTAGCTAATGAATGGATTATTGAAATTTGACAGGATGACCATATCATGGAGGGAGCGCGAACACAGTGCAATAGACAATGAAGTCATGCAGAACCAAGCATCACTGAATATTCTTCGGAATTGTGGATTACTCAAGTTTTTCAAAATGCCAAATATGAAGAGAAATGTACGGTTGCTCGAAATGCTTGTGAACTATTGGGAACCGGAAGAGGACTGCTTTATGATAGATCAGATGCCTGTACGCATTGAAGTGGAAGACATATATTTTATCACTGGACTCTCCCGGAGGGGGGAGCCAGTAGACTTGCACGGTAAGCCTTTGGGAGGGTTAACCATGGAAGATTACGTCCACGTGTACTGCGTAGAGGGTTCCAAGAAATTTGGAACTCAAATTGCAATCAAAGATTTAAGGGATTTTCACATGAAAATCCTCCTTTTCACCATTGGCAAGGTGGCAGGATCTGCTTCCCTACACCAGGCATCCAGGACACAAATGAGCATAGCAGTGGAATGCTTAAATCATGTATATGATTGGTGCACGGCCCTACTGATGAACATGAAGCAACAATTGACCTCTATCCGCCAAGAAAAGACAAAAGTTTTTGGATATGGTACAATTTTGATGACATTCTTCTTTGAGAAGATTCTGGTACTAAGACCCAGAGTGATCTCTACCATCAGCAGCCCGAGAGACCCAAGAATTGCCCACTGGGAAGACATGATGAAGAGATTGGGGGGAAGTGAAGTCCCCCGGACCACTTGGGATGATGAGTTCTTCCAATGGTGGAGAGAAAAAATCATCGCTGTGGATGACTATCCCTATGTCGGGATGGACTTTCGTGGTGATCCAGATCTTGTCCTTCCACCAGGCGCAGCATGGGGTACAGTCGGTAAGTTTACAATTTTTTGACTTATATAATTTTTTTGGATTTTTTCAATATGTATGAAAAAATGTGAAAATCAAACATGTTTTTGATTGGATTCAAATGACTTACAATTTCAAAATGATCATGAAACAGATATTGGACTAGTTTGACCTGAGGGATACCCACGACATAAGCGTAACAGAGGCAAAGCGGATACAGTAGATCCAGATAGAACCCTCCAGGCTGTACAGAGGAACTTGGAGGGATTAACCCGCCAAGTACCTATGGCTACAGTGGAAGATCTGCCTGAAGCCATCCAGAGACAGGTGGTAGGAGTACCCCGTGACTGGGTACAGTTATTCTGCCATGTTGCCACTGCGATTATGTTCTATAGGAACACAACTTCTGGGCAGGGACCTCAGTAGTAGATAGATATGATGTATCAGATGACTGTATATTTTTGAGACTGAACATGAGCGGGGGCATAAGCCCAAATTTTGTATGACTTATGGATCCAAATTTTGTATAGTTTTGAACACTCTGATGATATATATACAGCAATGTTTGATGTGATGTAACAAATGTATGAAAATGTATGATGTTTTTTATGATTAAATTTTATTGTATGGAATGATTAATATGCCAATCTAGTGCTTGATTAGCTAATGAGTCTGCCAACCAATTGTCAGCTCGAGGAATAAGAATGAAAGTTAAAAATTGAAATGATCTTTGTAACAAACGTACCCTCAAGAACAACCGGAGTAAAAATGGATCTCGTACCCGATAAGTATTGTTCAACTGCGACACCACCAGCTGAGAGTCCAAGAAAACTACCAACGAATCAACACCCAAAGATATTGCCTCCGAGAGTAGATAAACAACTGCAATGTATTCTGCTATATTATTGGAAGCAGGACCAATGCAGACCCCTCTTGATAATAACAGCTGACCGGATGGATAATGAAGCACCCAAGCCACGGAAGCTAAGTTTCGGGTGTGTCTACTAGCACCATCGGTGAAACCAAAATGACTCATGACATCCAACACAACCTACCAAAGCAGATCAAAAACATCGCCATCCCATCAAAGACCGAAAAAAAACAACCAAATATGTACAAAGAAAAACTACTATATACAAAAGCAACATGCCAGGCCAAAGCCTAGGCATAATACTTATTCAAATAGAGCCCATTTCTGGGCTCCGGCAACTCGTTCCCTTCAAAATCAACCAAGGTATATGCTCCTTTCTTAAGGACCTTTTTGACGATAAAGGGGCCATACCACATAGACTTAAATTTTCCTGCCCCCAGGGCATCTTTTTCTTGTGCATAGACCAAAACAAGGTCACCTTCCGAAAAAACCCTAGGTTTGACCGCCTTATCGTACTGAGCTTTAACTCAGTTTTTATGCGCTTCATTCATCGTGGCGGAATCCCGATGTTGTTCATCGAGATGTTCTAGATGAAGGAGCCGTTCTTCAAGACTAGAAGTGTCAGGAAGAAGTTCAACAGATAAATTAAGAGAAGGAATCTCACATTCAATGGGAAATACGGATTCCAACCCGTGCACTAGCTGAAACGGAGTAAAGCCAGTTGTAGTTTTCACTGACGTCCTGTATGCCCAAAGTGCAGGATATAGCATAATATGCCAGTTGGATCGAGCTTTATCAATTTTCCTTTGAAGAATTGTCTTCAAGGATTTATTCACGGCTTCCACTTGCCCATTGGCTTGAGGATAATACGGAGATGAATGCTCTTGCCGGAAACCCAATTTGAGAGCCAACTCAGCCATCATGCTATTCTGAAAATGACTGCCATGATCAGTGACAATCTCTCTAGGAATACCAAAACGAGCAATAACCTGGTTGAAAAGAAAAATAGCTGCAGTCTCACCATCATTCCCAAAAGTAGGCATAGCCTCAACCCACTTCGTAAAGTAGTCTACTGCTACAATAATGTACTTGTGACCTTTAGCAGAAGGCGGGTTACAAGTAGTATAATCAATACCCCACTTTGTAAATGGACCGACAGTAATGATTGGAAAAAGAGGAGCTGGATGAGCGCACATTTTTCGAGTATAAACTTGACATGGATGACACTTTTTGACCGACTCCATACAATCCTTGAAAATCGAAGGCCAAAAGTACCCAGCACGCAAGATCTTTTGGGCTGTAGCAAGCCCAGATAAATGACCACCACAAGCTCCACTGTGGCAATCATTCAGCACAGCCTCAGCTTCTTCGAGAGTTAAGCAATGTCTCAGGATTGAATCAACCCCTCGATGGTATAAAGCATCACCAATAATCAAGTAATTCTTAGCCAAGTGACGCAACTTACGATGCTCATCTTTCGAAAAAGTAGAGGGAAACTTCGCAGTCTGGAGATACACAATGATATCTCCATACCAAGGATCCTGTGGAGAGATAAGAAACAAATGTTCATCCGGGAAGGATTCATCATAGACTATCTCATCCCCACAGGGCAACTCGGAGATCAATTCCGCGAAAACTAATGATTTCTTGGACTTGGCAGACATAAACTCAAGATCAAATTCCTGCAAAATCACAATCCATCTATTGTATTTTCCCCCAATCACTCGCCTACTGAGGACAAACTGAAATGGATTGGCTGCTGCCAAAACATAAGTTTTTCGTAGAATAATGTAATGCCAGAGTCGCTGCACAGCATGAACAGCTGCCAAAGCTAACTTTTCTATCGGAGTGTACCGGAGTTCAGGTCCTACCAAGCCTCGACTAAGATATTATATAACATGCTCTGCAAGAGCATCATCTTCCTGAACGAGAACCATACCAATAGTAGATTCTACTGCTACCAGATACAAAAGGAAATCCCTGCTATAATCAGGTGGACTCAATAAAGGAGCAGAGGTCAATGCTTTTTTCAAAGCATCGAATGAGCGTTGAGCGAAGTCATCCCAAAGAAATGGAACTCCCTTCTTCAACAATCTCATAAATCCCTTGGTAACTTCAACATAATTTACAATAAATCTCCGAAGAAAATTAGACTTTCCTTGTAGACTTTGAAGTTGACGAACAGAGGATGGGGGAGGCAACCGAAGTATTGCCTCAACCTTGAAGGGATATATCCTAATCCCTTCTCTAGACACAATGAATCCCAATAACCGACCGGATGTAACCGTGAAAACGCACTTGTTCGGATTCAACCTAATCTTATAGAAACGACATCGTTCAAATATTTGACGGAGGTGAGCAGGATGATCCATCCTCTTTCGAGAATGAGCAACTAAATCATCCAAATACGCCTCGATAATATTTTTGATGTCATGGAAGGCATATGACATGGCCCGCTGAAACGTAGCCCCAGCATTTTTAAGACCAAAAGGCATCTTCTTGTATGCAAAAGTACCCCAGGGACAAATAAAGGCAGTCTTATGTTGATCTTCAGGACGGATAGTAATTTGATTATATCCGGAGAAACCGTCCATGAAGGAGAAAATCTCATTACCGGCACACTCGTCAATGATCCGATCGATAAATGGTGTGGGGTAATTATCTTTAGGACATGCTTTATTTAGGTCTCTGAAATCGATGCAAACTCGAATCGTTCCTTGCTTTTTATCTACGGGAACGGGATTTGAAACCCATTCAGTCAAAGGAACAGGGAAAATGAATCCCGCCTTAAGCAGCTTCTCAACCTCAGCTTTGATAGCTGCTACCTTCCTAGGATTGACCGGACGAAGTTTTTGCCTCACCGTCTTAGCGTTTTCATAAGTCTTGATCTCATGCTGGATAATAGATGGATCTATACCAGGCATTTCCTCATAAGACCAAGCGAATACATCCCTATACTCTTTAAAGAGCTCGGTGTAAATTTGAATCTCTTCACGGGAACATTTAGCTCCGATGAAGACATTCTCAATAATATTGGGATCCCTGGAAATGTTCACCGGGATAGTAGGAGAAATCACAGCCATGTTCCCTTCAGCATAAACCTGTGTTGGTGCTAAAGGGTTCAGGACTGGGTGAACAGGACCAGGAGACGGAGGACTTGGAAAACTCGTTTCAACTTCGCTCAAATCAAGTAAAAAGTAAGACCGATGATGCAAATCATCCCACGGTCTATCTATACCAGTCATAGCTTCCAGGATGGCCTCTTCAGATGGAAGAGTGGTATCAAGGCAATCCTGGGCAGAAGAAGAACTAAGTGCCCAAGCCGGAGCCACATCGCCATCCAACTCTTCCGATGAAAGAGGAGCTGGGATGGACTCTGCATAGTCAACAATAGACTGATAAGCAATCTCAGCTGCAGACATTGGAAATGCCATTCCACCCACTTGACCTTCCGCTAATGTGGCAGTAGGGGAAGGTAAGGTCCAAGGGTCCGAAAAATAATGAGTTTTGAAGAACTCTCTTCGAAGAGGAGCCTTGGAGGATGAAATTTAATTTATATGAACCGTAGGAGGAGGAATATCGAAGGTACCCATCAAGGAAGAATACATTCCAACCCCTAAATTCTCAACAGGCGCCTTAGTATTATCCAACTTTGGAACAGATGAGTCAGTAGACACATTCGAGTCTACATGAGGACAGTCCAGTTGATCCACTGTAACAATCCTCCCTTCGTGAGGGAAACAAATAATACGAAATAATGAGGATGCAATGGCATCCATCTCATAAATCTAGTTTCTCCCCAACATAAGGTTGTAGTCCAAGCTTGCATCAACTACCTCAACCTCTATATTCACAGTTTTTCCCCCAACATAGATAGGCAAAGCTGGGACAATACCATGCGGTCTGTGAGAATGACCATCAAACGCAGTCAGAAGAGTGGTAGATGGAACAGCTTTGGGAGATCCAATCGTCTTCCAACATGTGAGAGACATCACGCATGTGGAAGCACCCTCATCAACAACCGTCTGAAAGATATTTCACTTCCGGTACGATGATTTAATATGAAAATCCATATGATGGGGGAGTCTCTTCCTAAAATTAGTCATATCAAATGTAATCAGAAGAGAATTTTTTGGATCAATAGCCCCAATGGCAGTGAGCAAAGCACTGCGCTGAGCCGGACAAGACTGGAGCACCTCTAAAGCTGACATAGCACAAGGACTCTACGCCAGTTCTTCCACAATAGAATAGTTCTGGGCAGCCCTAGCGTTTGGATTAATCATCAAACGCTTAGTGGATGTTTTGGGCATCCGAGGCATAGGCTCAATAGTAGGCCTTGTAATGTGAAGCAGCTCAGTAGCATCAGGAGCATCCTTAGCTTTAGAAGATTCTTCTCCACCATAATCACGGGATCTTGTAGCGACATCCACGTGAGCACTCATCATGAATATGTTCGATGGAATTTCCCCTTCCTGGGTGCCCCCAGAGGAAGCCCCAGGATTTTGATTCGCGCCAACAACTAGTTGTTGCCCTTGGGGAAAAGGGTTTGTTAACACAGCCTGGGAACTAGAAGAACCCTGTTGGGCTAACAAGCGCTGCACATCCTGAATTTTAGGGAAAAGGTGCGTAAGATGGTCTCCATCACACAGCATGCATGGAAACTTCACTTTATTTTTATCCTTTTGACCCTCACCAACATGCTCGTTGGTTTTATTCGCATTACCCTTCCCATTCTTGCCCTTTTTCTTATTATTTCGTCCCTTCTTCTTCCCTTCGGATTGTTGATTTCCTTTGGGATCCGAAGCTTGGACAACATTTATGGACAAAGAGGGGGAAGGTGATGACTCAGCAGGCACAGCCTGACCAGAAGGAGCAGATTGTAAAGACAACTGCTGCAATTGAGTAAGCAGGCTGGCTGCACCACTATTGATCGATCCAATCAGTCCGTCACCATGAGGACCAGGCTTAGTTTTGGATCAATATAATTTAGAGCAAGGAGCATTGGGCAAATACTTATGGAGGACCCCAGACTGAGAATATATCAGTTCCAATTGCTGGGCCCTAAAAATGGCCTGCTCCTCGGAAAATACCTTGGAGAGGGATACATCTTTCGAAATATCTGGCTGCAGAGATTTCAGAAACCATTCCAAAAGAAATTCTCCTAGAATATGAGCTTTAATAAGCCTCTTCCTTCTCCGCCATTCCTGAATATGGTCAGAAATGTGGGTTGCGTCGTCCTGTTTAAAATTAGCTAGGAGTTCAGTCCCGGCATCATATCGAACAGGAAACTGGAAATGGTTTAGAAATGTAATAGCCAGTTCTCCAAATGTAGCAAAACTACCCCCAGTTAGCTCAATATACCATTTGGCAGTGTTTCCAGTTAGGGTGCGTTGAAACAATCTCAACCTAATCGAATCATCGATCAGGGAGTTAGAAGAACACCATAAATGGAAGGTGGTGATGTGGTCAGCCAGATCTTCTCCATTCTTGCCTTCAAACTTTGGAATTTCTGAAGGAATTTTGGTCGGGACCGGAGGCCACCCCAGACTATAATGGATCGAATCATTAGTCAATTTCGACAAATCTGGCAAGTTTAACATTGCCAGAAAAGGTAAACGAGGCGGAGCCTGAGGATTCCATCCTTGATGGGATGGATTCCCAACATTCTAAAAAGAATACCCTGGATTTGATAAGGCACCAAGTTGCCAGAAAGAACTCGTAGAAAAAGGAGAAGAACCTCCTCCCAACACAGAGTTACCAAAGACTGGACCAGTTCCCCCCACTGAAGTATGAAATGAAGAGGAAAGCCCCTGATAGGGGTTCCAGGCATTAGAAAGAGGGGAAAAGGTCTGATAAGCACTCGACGAAGGGAAAGAAGCATTCCCTTGGTGACCAGCGTAAAACTGATTCCCTGCCCCTGCTATAGTAAATACAGGGTTCCAACCTGTAAAATTATTCGAACTCTGACCTCCAGACCAAGGGTTGAAACTCTGGGTCTGAGAAGTAAACGGAAAATACCCTAAAGAAGGATTGGAACTAGGAATGTGCCCAGTTCCAAAGGGGAACCCCTGAAAAGAAGTTGATCCACTAGCCATGGAAGACATGGGCGTAGATCCAGCTGCAGCAGCGGAAAAGGAAAAAGAAGGAATCCCACTAGTGGGCATTCCAAAACTGAAGGGACCAGATTGAGAAGCATGTGCTTAGGTGAACCTAGAACCAAACACAGTAGCACTAGAAGCAATCGAAGATATAGCAATAGTGCCCCCTCCTTCAACAGAAGCAGGAGTCTGAATGCCTGCAGCACTCACAGCAGAAGCCGCGTTCCCAGTCGTGGCCATCGAAAGGTATGTATAATACGGAGGATCTTCCGGTCTCTCTGACTCAGGTCCGATGTATTCAACAATGAATGGATAATCAGGAGGAAGAGGAGATGGAAGTGACACAGAGGGCTCTGGTACTTCCTCTATTTGAACTTCTTCTTCCTGTGGAAATAAAACTCGCGAGGTGAGCGGAGCGCTCCTCTCGGAACCAACACCAGAATCAGCTACAAAACCTTCAGACCCTTGTGGAGGATCTCTCTCCACTGCGTCAGACGCCACAGGGTGATACTCACCTGCTAAACTACTCCTACGCCTTCTTGAAGAAGGCTCTGAACTCTCGGGAGATAACCCCCGGATTCTCCTCGATCGACGAGGCGCTTGATCAACCACTTTAACAAATTTTAATTAGACTCAAAAAATATAAAGCTAAGCAAGCTAGGAGCAAAGAGCACTCACTACAAAAAATAATCCCTGAGATACAATCAAGCAAACAACCTTCAAGTATTTCCGCTCCGGGTGATTAGGACCGGACACCAAAATACAGGAAAGCGAAATATAGGACCTCCCGAAAGTAGTCTGGGATAATTACGGCCTAGGCCTACTAGTGAAGGTAACAGAAATAGTTACGCTGACCTCCTAACGACAGCCTTTTCCAGCACAAGTACCCAAGCTTCACAAGGGCACCCCCCAGAAGTACTGTTGAAAGTGATACGACGTCTGCCTCAGGTACCACGGGTATTCCCCCCCGCAGTCACCTATGTGGAACCTAGGAGTGGCAACTATGGGCACCAATCCGTGTCAGAAGCCGGGCGGAACGGTCTTGAGGTCAGATTCAGCAAATCAGAGAGGGGGTATCTCTCTTCTCGGCCTTCACTTCCCCTCGCGCTTGACTCTCTGGAGGAGAGCTTTCCCGGTCCACCTAACGGAATTGGATTTCGCTCAATTAATCAACTTCTATGTTTTGTTTGAGCGGCCTTGGAGAGTTAACTCTCCACTCACCTAATCCAAGGCCCTACAACCTAGCTAGTTGGTGTATGACACTTAAAAAAAAAAAACTTGCTAGTTGCTTTTAAGTTATATCGCTTATTTTAATTGGCCATTATGTTAAGTCAAAGGGATACGGAAATGAAACTTGTGGTGTTTCGATGAAAAACAACTTCTATACAGGTTCTATGAGACTAAGAATTTTATTTTTCTTTTCAGATAACAAACTTCGCACTCACAAAAACTATGAAAATGACTAAATGCTTAAATGCACCTGATGCAAATCACTAAGAGCATGCAAATTATAAGATGCAAAATCTACTAAAGCAGAGAGAAATTTCCCAAAGAACCTTCAGTTTTAACTCTTTTTGGTTGTCCAGAAAGGCAGTTCCCTAAATCAGAAACTCTTAATATAAAGACACCAAAAATGCTTGAAACAAGAGGGAGAAACCAATGACAATTCCTTTCCAAAATCAAGTCAAAAACCAAAAGCGAGAAACCTCAATAAAAGCCTCAATAGATATAACAAACGAAAACAAAAATGAAAAACAAAAAGCAAAAGACAAAACAAATGTTTTTTATGCTTTTGAGTTTTATAAAAAGGAAGAGCTCGAAAATACCAAGAAAAACTATCAAATCCCAAGCCAAACAACTCTGAATTTCAAGCAAAAACTTCAAAAATTATCTAAACCTTATAGGGCTAGTTAGTAGCAAGATTTATATGAGCAAAAGAAGACAAGAAACTCAAACACTCAGCCTAGAAGAACAGTATAACCTTGCAGCAAACAAAATCTTCAAATAATCTAAAAAGACTCTTCAAAAATTGCAACAAGAGATAGTCGACTGAACTCAAGAAAACCAACCAAACAATGGGCAAAAATCGAAGCGCAAAGCAAGAAACAAAGGTAGGAAAGAGTAAATGAGCATAAGCTCTCTGTTCTGATGAAGCAGAACAGCCAAGAATCCCTAGGAAGAGATCTTGGTACTCTAACTAGAAATGCCAGCACAAGAAACAAGATTTGCCAAAAAATCTAGTTTTCAACCAAACGAGAGAGAGAAAAATCCAAAGACCACTTTCTACACAATCCAGAGGACACAAGGACACTGCAGGAACAGGTCTCCACAGTCAGACAAGACTAAAAAGCCAAGAAACCTAAAATTTCAAAATTGACCCAGGTATACGCGACTTGACAGTTTAGAAACAAGCGTGCATACGCGACTGTGCTAAAGGAAACCCGCGTATACGCGACTCCCTTTAACAAAAACTGCGTGTATACGTGTCTGTGTGCAGAAAAAACCGCGTATGCAAAGGTAAATAATGAAAAATAAAAAAGATCAAGCCTGGATAAGAAACCAGGACTTCAGTCTGACTGAGAAAGATTTAACTGGACTGGAAATAAAAGTTAAAATTGTTGGAAACCTATTAAACAGCTGAAACCACCCAACAGGGGAATCACAAAAATGTGGTCCCTAGTGGAGTCGCCAGTTCTGTTTCGGGGAAAATCACCCTAGAGGTTTGTTGGGTCTAAACCTCCACAGAGCAGGGCATGCTATTCAGAAGGACTCACACACAACCATACTTGAATGCAAAAAACTAGTTAACAATGATATCAGAACTCACCCGTAGTCCTACGTTTGATGTAGATCTCGCGGGGTCCAAACCCCCAACAACCCTTCTTCCTCCTTCAACCTGGAAAAAAAGAAAGAACGTGCACGAAAACCTAGTTGTACAGCATATACTTATCCTAAACGTTAGTGCAATCCATGTGAAATATTATATAAACCATAATAAATTCTTAAATGATAATCTTTTCACACATATAAATAAACATTAACACATGAGTTCAGGAACAAGATGGTTCTTCATTAACATGAACAACATGTACAGTAGTAAAAGTGGAGAGATCACCTGAATCCTTCCACGATCTTCGAGCAGACCGTCGTCCGGATCCATCCTGCCCTTGCCTCGCTAAGATACTTTCAAGACTTGTGCACTCAAGATGGCATATAAATGGATGAACATCTCCAGGAAACAAGGGTTTCCTGTATAAATCTGGGAAAGTGCAGGAGGCACGGGGAATCAGACTTGAACTGGGATTCCAACAGAGTATAATGTCTATAAAATTTCTCTCTCCCTTAGGCCATACACATGAGGGGCTTTTATACTCCCTCAAAGTAGTTTCAATCAGTTGGAAACAGTTGGCCACGTGCTGGGGTGGTTGAACTACTAGAGTAACCATCAACCCAGCCTGAAAATAGGGATTTTTTAGATATTTTTTAATGATTTTAATGGAATATGCGGAAAAGTACATAAGGACTCGCGTATACACGCGGAAAAGTCTGGGCATAACCGCGTATGGGAATTTTAACACTGTTTTTTTTAGTTAATTTTGTTCAAGTCTGTAGGAATGGGTGCCCAAAGCCATAAAGACAATCATGAATCACATGAGGGTGAAAAATGATGCTATAACACCTACACTTCAGGAGCACAAGGTGGAGGAGATTCTTCATGAGTTGCCATGTTGGAGGGTGACTCACTTCATATGGATGATAGCATGAGTGAGGGAGGCACTCATTCACCATTTTGGTCATCACTCCTACTTTGTGGAGGCCATGAGATAGCTAGCAGGTTTCCATTCACACTTTCCACCTTTGATTGATGCATACACTTTGGTTTTGCACACTTGGGAGAAAACATTGGATTACATTTTATTTGCAGATTCTCTTGATGCAGTGATGGAGGCTATTGGCGAGAGACCACAAGAGGAGGAGGGGAGAAATTTTTCTCTCCTTATACATTTGCTTGAGGTCAAGCAAATATTTTGGAGGGGAGGACTATAATGTTCCAAAATTTTAGCCTCCAAGCTAAATGGAACATTAGAGTTAGCAGCAGCTCTATCCAATGAATAAATGGGAAGATAAGCCCATAAGTCTCCTAAGGAGGAATAAAACACTCCAAATTTGAAAGGTGACACTCTTTCTAGCTCAATAAAACACCTCCATATGTGAACGGGGTTAAGATCAAGCTGCTTTGACTAAGTCAACAACGCAGTTTTAGTGGAGGAGGAATCCAAGGAGGAATAATGAAAATTTGGAGGGAGATGTATCTTGGGATAGATATGACCTAATTGAGTGGGGCCAAGGTTAAGAAAACTCATGTCTTATATAAGGAAGAGGATGGAAGCATTATTCTTCATATCTTAGTTCATTATTCTTGTCTGCCAAGACTTGTTGCTGCTTTGCTGCTTAGCAGAGTTGCAGTGTTGTTTAGCACTGGGTGTTCCCAAGCGGGAATCCCACCTATTTCCTTTGAGGAGCCTCATTTGAGGAGTTTTTATTCATCATTCCACATCAGGTTTTCAGGCCAAGCTTCATCCATCTTCATCAGTGCAGTTTTTCCAGATATTTTGCAGTGTTGCTGGGTGCAGCAGTAGAAGGGATTAGAATCCCAGTTCCTGAGCTAGTTTCTCATTGGAGGAAGGTTTACTTCACTTGAGAGACCTGTTTGGAGAGCTCCAAAGCTTATTTCATATCTTTGGTATCAAACCACACATTTCCCATACATTCCCAGTTTTGTCTCTACTAGGGAATGCGTTATTTTGGAGGCAGTGTTCATTACATGGTTTGTTGGCTTCGTTGCAGTGTTTCCTTGTGATTGAGAGGTTCATCCTTTCATGGGAGGAAGTCCTTGAGGGATATATATCATATCAGACATATTTTATCCTTCTACACTCATGTACTTCAGTGTTGCAATGGTTATTCAGTAAATTACTTGATTTCACATCTTGTATGCAGAGTGTTTGATAAGAAACCCTTGTCCGTTTCTTTTGTATTTTGTATGAGGAGACTAGATATCTGTTCTTCAGCATTATTTATCAATACATGAGTAGATATATTGTTCTCCTATGATTTTATGTGTGAACCCTCACTTAGACTGCACAGTCCCTTGATCAACAACTCCGAAATTTTGCAATCTTGGGGTTTTAGCACTTTTTGGCAATCCTAGGTGTGGGAGATATGTTTAACCCACCTAGTTTGCTTTGTTTCAGCTCTAGTATTGGATTTAGATTTTATATTGATTATTTTATGGGATCCAAGGGCCCATTTCACTTTTTTATTGCAATTTTTCTGGAAATGCGTTTTTGATGCATGATTCATGATTTGTTCCTAATCTGGAACATTACAGTAGCTCTCCATGTTAAACTTACCCAGTATCTCCATTTCATACTTGCCTTGAAACACAAAAAATTTTCCATCCCGCTCCCATATTTCCAATCCAAGGAAATAATGAAGGAGTCCCATGTCCTTCATTTTGAACTCCCTTACAAGATCCTCCTTGCATGAGTGTATCAGCTGCTCATCACCAGTCAAAATTAGATAATCAACATAAA